>JAOXYD010000007.1:10711815-10730385 GCA_028565735.1 Pinacopodium congolense
TAATTTAAACGTTTGAGCAGTATTGATGTTTTGGACATGCATAATAGAATTGTCAGTAGTGTGACGAATATGTGGAATAGATAGTGTTTTTAAAGATGTAAGGATTGAAGAATCAGATATCATATGATTACAATAAACATAATTAAAATACCATGATGATAAAGTACTTGATAAGATAGATAAGGTAGAAGAAAAGACAATACCAGATTTTGGTTGAAGTTATTCGAGAAGAGCTTGAAGATCTTTTAAAGAAAAATTTGAAGAGGAACATGATGTAGTGGTACTCTCTGTTTGACTTTCTATAGCAACAACAACAATGACAGAAGACTAATGAGACTTGGAAGAATTATCTTACCCAGAATTTTGTCTTGGCCATTTTTTTTTTGTTAAAAAATATCATGACTAGGCTTATTACAGTAATTACAAAATATCTTATGGAACTTCTTAAATGGTTTCTAATAGATTTGAGATATTTGAGTGATAAGAACAATATCAGTAATTAAAGTAGAATTATCTATTCAAAGAGTATAGAACTGAATTTCTTATATAATTAATTCTTTAATTATAGTGATAAGATTTGGTAAAGAACCTTGATAAAGTAAGGAACTGCAAATGGACTTAAACTCATCTCAAAAAGTTATTAATAAATGTCAGATATGCTAACGATCACAAAGTTTAGCATAGATAGTTGCTGCTTGTGCATCTGGCTATATAAGATCTCCAAGTCTTAATTGGTCCCAAATTTCTTGTAACTCAGATATACAGTTATGAATAGTTTGTCTAGATTATTGTTACATAGAATAAAGACGTCTATATAGTTGAAATTGATTTACATCATCAAATATAGAATACCGTCTTTTTATAAAGTCTCATACTTCTTTAGTAGTATCAGATCTCCGAAAATCAATTTTGATGACTTTGGTACAAGTATTGTGAAACCATGTCAAAATTTAATGGTTTATGCCATCCTAAAATACTAAACATTCAGTGAATGTGCCTTCTACTTCATTTGACTTCTTGGTAGGTTTAGGTATTTCTTTGGTTACAATACTGCAAAGAAATCTTCTCTTAAGAAAGTTGCTCATTTAGGAAAAGTCCATAGATCATGTTGGATCCATAAAAAATAATATTGACAGGGTGAGAAATGTACTGTGAAAATTTGTAGGCATCCAGAACAAAATGCTTTAAATAAGTTTTGGGAATATAAAGGATTATAAGAACTTGACTTTAAAGCTAGAATTTGATTAATCTGACCCTAGAAATGAACTCAAAGCGCCTAAAAACCTTAAGAACCAACTTTTTTGTTGAAGAAATCGGTTAAAATTAGTTTGAATAGGATAGTCAAACTTATGGTCAATAGGTTCATTAGAATAGAACCGAACCGAATAGAAACTAAACTGAATCGGACTGAACCAAATGTAATAAACAAAACTACATTGTTCTGTTTTTCTTTTAACTCTGGAAATTCATAATCGATGTTCTTCATTTTAGCAGGTTCTAGAGGAGCATAAGGGTGCGTCTGTGGTTGTTTTTTATGCTGTTTGCGTCAATTGTAACCTTCACGAAGAGCAGAGCAAACTGATGTATATTTTGTTGCTATAAGATGTATTTTATATCCCTAAAATTTCTTGGACAGAGGGTTGCCGTAAAGAGAAAAATAAGAACCCAAACTCCACTTTCCAAAGGATGCTCTGATACCATGTATAATTTAGAAGATAAGGGGATAGCAAGAAAAAGAAAAAGAAGGAAATTTGTGTATTTCTCTCAATAACTCATTTACATATGGAAGACAAACAATATATATATATATATATATATATAATATGGAAAAAAATGAACTCTATAATTACAAGCATGTCTTTGGGAAAGTGGTGAGAATGGTTAGCAGCAGATCTCGACTTTTGATAACAAGATGGTGGTAGCAACAAATCTGGACTCTTGTTAGGTTAATAGAAAAGAGTACTACGTGAGAACAGCTGCAATGCCATTATTGTAAAGCTTATAAGTAAAACTCAATATAACTAACCGAAAAGCCCATGACCTGGCCCATAACTATAACTTAATAACCTATTAATTTCAATTTCCCCTTCCCTTAAATAGACACAAAAACGTCGGCAGTCTCCTACCCCTAAAACCTCTTCAACCATTCGTCTTCTTGAGTCTTTATGTTGATTTTGGTAAGGTAAGAGACTATACTTGGGTTTTGTTATGATAGAATGTATATTAGTGTAGATAGATTGAGTTAGTATATGAGAAATTAGTTAGAAAAGAGGTTAAACATTTGGAAAAGAAAAACAAATTTTGGACAATTAGATTTGAGAAGAAGTTGCAACGTTGAATGGAAGAGGGAAAAAAAGAAAAAAAAATAAAGAGAGAAGAAGAAGAAGAAGAAGAAGAAGAAGAAGAATGCAGAGAGGGAGAGCTTTGGGTGAGAGGAAGTGGAGAAGGAGCGTGCGTACGCGCGCACGAGAAAGAGAGAGAGAGAGAGAGAGGAGAAGGAAAACAAAAAACAAAAAAAAAACGGGCAAATCTGGAAATTTTGAAAAGTTTAGGATAAAATTGTAATTTTAGAAAATTTGGGAATTTAGATGTAATTTTAGAGATTTCTGAGGGGCGAATAGGAAAAAGATGTTTATTTAGAATGTTTTAGGGATTTGAGGAAAGGTTAAGGGTGGTTTAATAAATTAGAAA
The DNA here is from genome assembly GCA_028565735.1 of Pinacopodium congolense. Taxonomy (NCBI): domain Eukaryota; kingdom Viridiplantae; phylum Streptophyta; class Magnoliopsida; order Malpighiales; family Erythroxylaceae; genus Pinacopodium; species Pinacopodium congolense. The sequence goes on from JAOXYD010000007.1 coordinate 10,714,507, forward strand.
AAATTTTAGAAAAAATTTTATTTTATTTAGCTTAATTGTTTTACTAATATTTATGTGTTGGCTATAAATCGGAAGGAACGCAGGATTAATTAAGAAGTTGGAGTTTCGTAAATTTAAGGTAAGGAAATTAATTAGAATTGTACCATATTATGTGGATTTTTGTGTTAATATGAGTACTATAAATTTTTGCATGAACTATGAGATTGAATAATGCTTTATTATATGTATTGGTACAATTTTATGTATAATGTGATTTTTTGCGAGTTATGAGATTTGGATGTACCATGTTATATGAATTTTGAGCGATTTTTGAATAATTAATATTTTTGTTAAGTATGCGAATTATATTATTATGGAATAATCGATAAGGTGATAATTTTATTATAAAATATTGAATGATAGAAATTTGCAATAATGAAAGAAATGACATAACGAGATGATGTGAAACAATTTGGAATATTAAGAGAATATAGTGAGATTATAATTAAAGGCTTACCTAGGTAAATTTATATTTGATAGTCTTGATATTTATGCGATATGATTAAGATTGATTATTAGGCATGTGCCGGGATATTCCAAAAGTGGGGATATCCTTAGTAGTTTTATTGATATTCTAGGAGTGGGGATATCCAGGATGCTTTCAAGAGTGGGAAGTATCATGTACGTTTTATTTGATGAGACCCGGTATTCCAGGAGTGGGAATGCCCAAGATATTTTCAAGAATGGGTAGTGTCTTGTGTGGTCTATTTACTTGTAGACCATTGAATATAAGTCTATCAAGTTAAGCGGGGTCCTAAAGTTTAAGAAAAATATTAAATAAGAATTTTGGAAATTAGAGTATGGATTAAGAATAATAAATAAATATAAATGGTAATATGAAATTACGATACATTGCGATGCGATGATGACATGTGTATATATATTCGTTTATATTTATATGTATTATATGTTGCATGACAGGTACATTCTAGTTAACCCTTACTGAGTTGGCAGCTCATTCCTTGCCCGTTGAATTTTTCAGGAGATTTTCAGTAGGTTTTGGAGCAGTTTGGATTTTCAGTTGTGTTGGTGGATAGTTCTGGTGGGACAGCTTGTTGCAGGATGCCACAGGAGCTAGTTTTAGTTAGATTTATATATTCCTTGATAATTTAATTTTTTTTGCGATATAAAGGAGATTGATGAATTGTTCTGGATGGTTATTAGATTTATTGTCATTGAAAACTGAGTCTTTTATTAATAATTATTTTCCTTTTGATTTAAGTTAATTTCTAGTGAGTTATTTAAGTTATTATCATTAGCTTTTAGATAGAATCTAGTGAATTTAGGGTTTGTATTTCGTATTAGGAATTGAGATGATGAATTAGGGTTGTTACGAATTGGGAATTGAGTTTGGAACAGGTTAGAGCATCATAGATTCTCATGTATACATGCAAGTATCAAATAAATTTGCAAGAATAGTAAGACCAAACAATGATACTATATTTGCATACAATTACAGTAATGCACAATCTTAGGAAAATTTGACGAAATCAATTAATAAATAGGTACTTAGCTATATACCATTCTCGGTAACATATATTGGTAGACTATTACATAGTTGAGCACCTTCCGAAGCCACCAAGGACAAACATAGAGCCACTCTGAAGCTACCTACCCATGCATGGCCATAAATATTTTCTCATCAGACTAAATAGTGTATAGTTTATAACATGTAAGTCACATAGAAAGAGGAAAGAGAAAGCCTACCTTTTCACCAATTGGCTCACCCCCTTTGCATATAATTTCTCATAAGCATTTAGAAGAATAAGAAATTTCAAAGTAGGAAATATAGAACAAGCTACGCGGTATGAATACATACCGAGTCTTTCCATTGCTTGTGTTTTATAGAAACAACTATCTTCATGACTATCTACAGCATGGGCAAGGGCAATGAACCTTGAAGTACAGTGATTGAGACCAATAAAATCAATCAAGTTCATAACCAAACTCTTATCTTCCTAGGAAAATACTAGGAGTCGATCCCCTAGGATTTCATACATGACTTCAGGGTAATCTCTATGATATATCAAATGCAAGAACCTGCCTCCATAAAACATAAAGTTAATGTCCACGGCACAAATTCATTGGAAGAGTTATATTACAGGTATTTACTTCTAACACAAAACATACTATTTAACCATCAAGAAAGCAATAAGTCTATTGGAAAAAGGTAAGATCTAGATGTGAGATATCAGTTAATGGAACAAGATGTACTTAACAAAAATGACAGTGATGATAAGTGTTAAATATTTCTACATTAGCACAATGCATGACTTTGCATACAAGTTTCTACAAAAATAGCCTTAAGTTTGTCTACTCTGCTACAAGGTCATAAAAGTGATACCAACGTTCACTATGTCCATCAAAAAATATTTAGCCAGCAATAATAATTCAATTAAATAAGGAAAAAGATTATCATTAGGAAAGAGGGTAAAAACTATCATCCAAGCTGAAACTCAAGGCGCCTTGCAACAGAAACTTTATCTTCGACTTTACTTGTATTAAGCCCTGCCCATTCACAGTCTACCACAATGCCTATTTGTCCCCCTTAGTTGTTATGAATAAGATGCATCAAAACGAGATGCTATCCTGTGGCTGATCTAAGACTGATTTAAGAACCAATATTAACTGTTGGGCATTACTAGTCATAAAAAACACAAACAACATCTATGGCAAAATTAAAATCTAAAAACTGAAACAAGTGTAAGAGACCTCATCCGAAGGAACTAAATGACCTCAGTATAGGTAATGCCTCAACGAATGAAACATTTTGCTATCTTTTGAAAAAAAAAAAACTAAGAACCTAAAAGCTCGAGGTTTGCAAAACTAAAATATCCTGATTTCCATCACAAATTTTCATATAGAACATGTGAAAATGAATCACTGAAATAAGAAATTTGATCGTTTTGGACTTTAACAGAATCACTGTCCATGTGAAATACATTTTGTAGAAATCATAAACATTTTTTAAACTAGAAAGATAAAAAAAAGAGAATTGGATAATAGTAAGACAATTCTACAACATGAGATACGAGCTTAAGCAAGTGTTACAGAACAATTAGAAGTAATACCTGGTACTTGGTTAGATATATAGAGACTATTGTTGCATGTGCTAAGATTTGATGATGTGCAGCCAAATATGGTTCTATCAATGCTTGTTCTCGCCTTCCAGGAGCAAATGTCCTAGTATCATATCCATTAATTGCTATCTAGAGAGGCTCATTAATTGTAATCCAATTCTTAATTGCTGGATTGCTGTGAGCACCATTGCTCCGAGCCACCAGCAGCAGCAGATTCCATTCTACCGACTCTTCATAAATTCAATACAAATATTTTATGTACAACATAATTTTTTCCTTCATCTGAGGTTGAAAAAGATCAATGAAAATTCTAAATAAAATATTCGATGAAACGAAAACCAGGACTATTTAAAGATTGGATCAGTGGATCCTGAAATGACGGGTCAAAGACTCTATTTGAACCAACTTGACCCGAATTGTGAGGACTTGAACCGACCCATTTCAATGTGACCTAATCCCACTAATTTGACCCTGAATTATAGCCCAACATTGGCCAACCCAACTTTAGTGCAAAGCCCACTAAAATATGTTGTTTCTTTCCCCTTTTTCCAACAAATTATCGCATATCCAATCCAAAACACAAACTAGACCTTGCTTAGATAGGCCCAATTCCACCCAATCCGATCTAATCTAACTCGATTTGACCCGATCCATCATGACCCAACTCGACTTGATTCAATCCATCTTGACCCAACCCAACTTGACCCGATCCACTCCATCCACACATATAACGAGGATTACATACATTATTAAAAATGTTTAAAGAAACAAAAGCATTAATACTTTTATTTTCTTTTTCTATTTTTATTTTATAAAATACAAAAAATAATATATATTATTTTAAAATTTTTATTGATTTTCATGCTTTATTATTAATTTTTGTATTTTTTATATTGATTCTTATGTTTAAAAGAACAAAAACCACAAAAAGCAAACCAAACGAACCCTTAAAATATAAGAAGGTAGTACCATTTAAGGACCAAAGAGCTGATGACCAATTACAAAAGGAAATCATTTAAAGCTCACACTAAGAGAGAACCTGTGATGGTTCTAACAGTCACATATCAAGAAGCTATTGAGACTCCAGTACCTCAATAGCTTGCTTTTAAGATAGGACTGTCTTAAAGTTCTTACCAGAGTCATAGAAATAAAGTAAGTTAAATTGCAAATCATGTCATGTATTTCATCACAAATAAAATAGGCTAATGAGTTCCTACTGGCACTAGAAATATTTTTTATAGGTGCTCAACTTTTACATGTAACAAAAAGCAGATGAAATTGCCACAAAAATGGGAAATGCATCTTTTAATTGAAGCATAATAGCAATAATAAAATAAATAAATTATGCTGCTACAGCACCATACAGTACTCGTGAAGTGACTTATTTAATTGCTTGAGCAATTGAACAAAGATATCTTTTAAAGTAAATAATTCTCAGCCTGTCATCTAAAATTTTATCAAGTGGCATATCTGTATCTTCATCATTCATCCCTTCCAAACAGCATATTCAAACTATTAATAGCAGCATGGTGACGTTAGTTAAATGCCATCAATACGGGGAATGGGAATTAGCAGCATAATCATCAAAACAATCATAAGGTTAGTTTTCTTAGCAAATGCTATTATTCTTTGTGCCATCCACATCATATGTTTTGTATCCATTATCCACTACTTGTGATGTTGTTCGATCATTAATTCAACTCAAAACTTTTCGCATTTTATCTAAACTTAACTAACATCTAGACTTTAACCCTCTAGAATGCTCAGAGATAGAAACATACATGACACCCACAGTCCTCTGTTCAGCCAATGAGAGGTAAACAACAGGAGCTTTCCATTATCCTTGCAAAACTGTAACTAACATGCTTATAATTCCAATCAATATTGAATTGTTCCAGTTTTTTTCTTTCATTTTCTCTCAATACAATCCACTAGAGTAAATAATATGGAACATACCAGTGACTTCTTGATCATTGTTTGGTGAGATTGAACTTGGATGGGTTCAATTAATGGCAGAAGTTGGTTAGGGGTCTTTTTAGACAAGATAACTTCACAAAAATTAAGTTGTGAACTCTTTCGAGGTTGTTATTATTGTTGGAAACTTGAGCCACATTATTATGCATCAAATTTTGTCTATCTGAAAATGTATTACTGTATGTCTATACAATTGATAATAATTAATTGTGATTTCCTTCTTTAGGCCTTTCTTTAAAGCATGCGGACTTGGAGATGACCTATTAGGCTCCAGACGATAATGTAAACAAGCACCCTTCCCAATTATAATGAAGTCGACCAGATGATTGAACATAGAGGTCAAAAATAGTTGTAAACTGTTGGTATTTTGTTTTGAACAAGAAAGATAGACAAGACTAAAGGTTTTTAGATTGCAGAACATAATTTTATTGAGTATCAAACCATCCTCTTATACAGCTAAAAGAAATAGAAAAATCTACAGAAAATCTGCTACAAATTATTTCAAATAATCTTAAAATCAGAATCATAACAAATATTTTGACTAAATCTTTTCAAAATCATAAACTAATTTCTGCAATCTGTTAACAGCTCCACAAATCATGCTATTCAACACTTGTTTTGGGTTTCATCTTATCTGTTCCCTTGCCCTGTCTCGTCCAATATATATATATATATATATATATTCTAAAGTTCCATCAAAATCCCAGTGTAAATCAGCTACTAGTGAAAAATGAAGGGTTTGTTTGGTATAGATTAAATTTTCAGTTTTAGTTTTTATCACAAAAATCGAAAAAGACAATACACTAATACAACACAGAAATTAAGGATAAAATACAAAAATTAATATAAATATATCAAAACTACAACTAAAAACTATAACCTGCAGTAATATTAAATGACCCGAAGCAATTTGTTCAAACAAAGTTGCGCCCTATGCGTCTCAATGGTCTAGCAGCTACTACTATTTCCATACAAAGGAACACTGTGGTAGGTGTAAATGGTAGTTGCAGTAGTGAGCTAGTACCCCCAAAGTTACCATGTTTGCTATAAACCAAAAGAGACAATTAGGAAGATTTGTCTTTTCCTTTCTTTAGCAGTTGCTGCGGTTGTTAGCTAGACTACCAAACCCTTGCACCCCCGCTGACATTATGATATGTATAATCTTTGGGTGCCAAAAACAGCAGCCGCTATGTAACAAATGTGCTAGTATAATAAATAAAAGAAGACCTAGTAAATGAACTGTGTATCATAGGGTTAGTGAAAAAAAGACAGGTGCCTCCGATCGGTCATTTGCCCATTACCAGCAAGTGTGTGCTTCATAGTGCGGTGCAAGTAATAAAGCCAAGCTCTGATGTGACGGCGCACGCACAAGACGATGAGTGACTTAATTGTGTTTGTATTTTTACATGATCATGAAGGCTCTTCCATTTGAGGTGATTTGGGAAGATGGTTCATGAAGAGCTGAACCAAATAGTTTGGCTTTCGGCTTCATTTACCAAACCCCACTTTTGGCCCTAACTTTCCGGCATTCGACCGTATTTTTCACGTTAGGGTTGTCCAGAGACTCCATATGAGACATTGCTAGATGGCAAGCTAGAGCTTCTTGATATTGACCTAACACAAAAGAGTTCGCATAGCCTGTCTTTGTCTTGGGACCCTCTTTAAGCTCTAGCCACTTCCTCAGTGAACAGTATTATAAGGAGAACTAGAAATATTAGCTATTGAGGATAATAAGACTGCGGATGGTAAATTTCACCCAAAGGGAAAAGCGTTAAGAGGGAGACAACGAAGAAGATGAACTGACGACAAGTCTATGTCTACTTGTGAAGCACGTGCCAGTCTCAATCGGCATACGCGTGCCTATACGGTCCTAGCACTCCAATTATAGGGTAACATCAAATTTACATAGTTAGTCCAACTGTTTAAAAGGGACTTAAAGTGTGTTTGTCTAGGATGTGAGGATGCAAACAAATAAGAGAATTAAGACAGCAATTCAGAATTAGGCATATAGGAACATAAGTTTGTGAAATTAAGACTGAATGAGAAAGTGAACATATAGATCTGTTGGAAGTTTAAGGTGATTTAAAACTCATAGAATTTGTAGTATATAATAAAAGAAAAGACTTAAAAGTTACGAGAGAATGTAAATTTTTTTCATTGATAAAATGAATTAATATTTCTTTAAATAAGTTTTAAAATACTAATAAATCTAAATAAATTAAATTAAAAATATATGATACTAACTAAACTAAATTAAAATAAAATATCTAGATAATTTAAGAATTAAAAAATAACTAATTAAAGATTTAGTCAAAAATAATATCAATTTTAAATTATTCTTTAACACTTTTCCTTAAATTTTTTATTTGATAAATCAGAATATTAATAAATCAAAAAGAAACTTATATACAAAGCCAAATATATAGCTTAACCACAATGCAACTAATCTCTACAAAAGAACGACAAAAACAAAAAAAAAACAAAAAAGATAACACTAATAGGATGCCAACATAGTTAACCACGCTGCCAAAAGTATAAGAGATAACTCGACTGCCATAAACTGAACACTCTTCCTTAATTCAGTACTGCAAAAAGATCAAATTGTATAAAACACTTTTCTCCACATCTTTGATTTATGTATGATACACTTCTCATTGTTTTGTTGATATACTTTCTCATTAATTTTCAATTGTTAGAACACTTTTCTCCGTAATCACTACTTCTTAGTATTCTTCTCACTAATTAATTTAATAACAAATTTCTTCTTTGATGATATCTATCATATTTACTTATTTTTCTTTTTTACGAGTTTTGATTTGATTAAAGATTATATTATCTCTTAAAAATAGTATTTCTCTTTCATTTTCAATCTAGTGCCATAAATCAAAACCTCTTAGATGAGCTTTCATTTTGATAGTTTAAACTTAATAATTTTCACTACGGAAAATAATAGGTGAGAGAATTGATGTACTATTGAAAACTATGAAAGTTTAAAATTTCAGTTTTTTAGTTACTCACGGCTCTTTTCATATCCATAAGTACTTTGATATCATTTTAGAAATTTTAAGTGATTTAAAACTCATAAAATTTGAAGTAGTATAAGACTTATCTATTTAATAGAATCATAAAAGAAAAGATTTAAATACTATAGGAGAATATAAAATTTCTCCATTAATAAAGTAAATTAACTTTCTTTAAATACGTTTTAAAACACTAATAAATATAAATAAACTAAATTTAAAATATGAGATACTAACTAAAATAAATCAAAACAAAATATCTAAATAATTTAAAAATTAACAAATAACTTATTAAAAATTTAATCAAAGATCAATTTTGAATTATTCTTCAACAAGATCAGCCTTCTCCTTAGATCCGCTACACCAAGTTTAAGCAGTTTCAACAAGTGGGTTACACCACCTCTATCCCTCTAGTACGTTGGCATATGATTAGGGTTCTTCCCTTAGTCTCAAAAAGTTGATCAACCCTCTCCTATTTCCTAATCTAGGGAGGCTAAAATCTGTGTTACAACTGTTCTTGCGTCATTGAAGTTGATCAGAAAACTGAGCGCCTAGACTAATATACAAAACGTCATATGTGCAACCAAAACCAAAGGCCTTTTGTTCCATATTCACCAATATTTTAGTTCATACCTAGGCAACCGCAACGCATTTTGCGTATACTTCGTAACAAAACTATCCAAGATAAATTGCACGCAGATGACAGGTCAACCTTCATCAAGCTAACCACAAATTGCCATTACAATAATTCTGGAGAGGTTGTAGCATTATTATACAAAGTTGAATGATCCATCACTATATCAGTAAAGAGAAATAAACTTGCCAAACCATTTCATCTATGCCCCATGATCATTATTCTGTTATAACTGGTTCCATAGTCATTGCAAAGTATTGCGCATCCACAACCTAATATTTGCGGATGACATTATCCTCTTTTCTGGTGCCACTTCAAGCTCCATCTTGACTATCCTCGAAGCTGACCGCCCCATTACAATCTGGTCCTCTTACACATCTGCCTCCTTTCGACTTGAATGCCTTTTATACAGTGGTGAGCTGCTGTGTTTATGTTGTGTGGAGAGAATGAAACTCTAGAGTCTTTCGATAGGAGGGGTGGAAGTTGGCTACTTTCCTCAAAGACTCCCTACTATATATTAGAGATGTGTCGAAGGCTAGATTGAATGTATCTGCGATGTCCCAGAATATCTTAATTGGGATCTTAAACTGGCTACTGGCTTTAGTCTTTCTTGATGACACTGGTGTACAGCCTCTTCTTGCTCTTCTTGTTTCGATTCTCTTGCTGTGGCTTATAGCTTTTGGTGGTTGTTAGAGGTTTCTGACATTGTTCTGCATTTCGTTCTCTTGCTGTCCTCTTGAACTAGATTTTCTGTGTACCTGCTCTTCGGGAACTACTTGCTTATTTCATTTAATTTATTTATATTTTAAAAAAAGTTTCGTTATTAAATTATAAAGGGGGAGATAAAGACAAGGAAAAGAATTATCAGTATATGCATAAGAAACTAGAGGATTGTTTAGAAATATTTTTTGTTTTGTTTTTTATTTTTATTTTTTTAAATACAAAAATTTTTAAAAACAGTATAAAACTTAAAAAAAACATATTTATACAGTACAAAAATTAAAAAAAATAGTATGAAAACTAAAAAAAATACAAAAAACTCAATAGAACACACACAAAAACTAAAACAAAAAATTAAAAATAATAAAAATACCAAAACAAAGTCAAGAGGAATTAATGGAGGAGTTGCTCGTTCAGACTGATATGCTACAAACCAATTGATAATGTCTGAAGGAAAAGGAATATAAGAACCCTTAACGGAGAATTAGATAGATTCAGGTAGCTTACTTATAACTATGATTCTTGATACAACCATATATTTTCTAATTTTGAAAAGCTTTATAATTCACAACGTGGTTCTACTACTTTTGCCCAGAAATTGATACAGAGTTTGTAAAGTGGATATTACCTGCTAACTTATTTTTAAATAATGAAACTAAATCGTTCATACAAAGAGAATATTGGACTCAAAAACACAATATTACTTCAGAGCCCGAAGCTTTCAAATTAAATAAAGAGCAAAGAATGCATAAGATGGACCAATTTATATTCACCTATATCCAGAGTCAAAAATCGAGCCATTTGAATAAACTACAATAAGTTTTATATTCAGGCAAGAGAGAGTAATAGGTGACCACCTATTTCTCAAAAATAAAAAAAATAAAAAAAATAGGCGATGACCTTAGCCATTCACATACATCAAGGAATAAGACTACCATTGCATCAGTCAGCCCGAACCAACATTCTGTTTTTTCCAAGCACAAAGTGCAGAGTAAATATTGCCATGATGAAGATTTCAAATTGGAAAACCTTTTAAGTTGAGAATAGTCTACTGTTTAGTATCTTTTCTACCTCTGCTGCACTCAAATGCCTAATGCCATTATCCTTAATCCATTTCCCTACTCCGGTCAAACCAGCTTTAATTTGCTTCTTCCCCATCTTTAGTAAATTCAAGCCTTCACTCACTCTGGGAAAGAAGCCCTCTGGTCTGAAGCACCAGGCCTTAAATATGCCAAACAGAACCTCTAAATCATTACTAAACCTTTCAACACCAGAATCATTAAACTTAACATTGCCCATAAGAATACCAGTAAAAAGGATGCGATCAACACCAGCAGCCAAACTTCTCCACACATTAACAAAGTCTATACTATTCAAACTTTCTTCTATCACTGTAATTTTTCCTTGAAGATAATCTAGAGCCTCAACTAAATTTTTGGATACTGTCCAACCATCTTCACTCTTTTCCTGCCATTGCCTCCGGTTCTTCACATAATCTCGGCAGCTGGCATCAAAACCCCTCAAAACAACAATGGATATCTTCTCTACCCACTCTTTTCTGAAATCCTCCAATTGTCTTATCTCTTCATCCAGAATGCCACCAGATCCATCAAATGATCCTTCCCTGCCATTACAGCCATCATTGATGGAGCTCTCCAGTTGATTCTGGTTATAAGAACTCATCTCAAGGAAAAAAATATCATCACACCACTCCTTCAAAACAGATTCAAAGTAGTGAGCAGCATTCACGGTGTGTGCAACTTTGATTACAGCATCATCATCGGTTAAGGCAGTCAGTCCCTCTGCCTCCTGGCACCTGTGAAGCAGACGATTAAGAAATTGTTTTATCATAGGTCCACCAACCAATCTGAAAAACCTAGATCTCAAAAGAATGGTTGGCAGCGATCGGCATCGATCAATCACCAGGGATAGACGTTGAATGAAGGCAACAGAAATAGCTGGAGATTTGTAATTATCAGAAGCAGATAGCAAAGCTCCTCCGTGAGTTCTGATTTTCCAAATTCTCTCATCATCTAGCTCAGGTCCTAGCTTCTCAAGTGTGTCACTAAGCTCTATTCCAGCCCATAAATCAAACCAGTCAGGCCTATCACAGAAAACAGATAGGGAGGAAACTTTCTGCAGGTTACCTTCTTCCTGAAGGGAGTTCAAGATTCCAGAATGTGTTACCAGAGACTGAATACGTCTATCAAAAGCAATCATCAGGTCAACAAGATGGAGCCATGATATTCTAGTCTGAGACTGAACACCAGTAACACTTTCTTCATCCAGCTGACCTACACATATAGGGAATATCTCTTTGGCCAAGTACATCAATAAAGAGGTTACCATTGCTGAAACCCATTCTTCTCGGCAACTATAACCCAACAACCTTGCTTCATCAACCAGTGGTTGCAATAAATCATCCATACTGTCAACATAATCCCTTGTTATCTTATACACCAGAGCAAAAATGAATTCTGGCTTATCAACCCACTTGGAAAAATGTCGTTGGCAAGCAATTGATATAGGATTTACAAGTTCCTCAACTGCCCAAAGTGGCTGTAGAAGAGCACCTTCCAAGTTATGACCTGCAAGTTGCCGAGATTTTCTTTGTCTCTGCAACTCTTGTAAGCGACACAAGGCAAGAAAGTTTTCGCAATACTGTCGTTTGAGGTCCCCCTGCATTGTTAAAAGAGGATTGGAGACTTCCGTGGATTTCCCTGCATCAGGGTTTAAAGAAGTCAAGGTGGTAAGAGGTGGTGGCCACCCAAGTGAAGCAAGAAGGGCACGATAATCTGCAATTGCCTGGGGTCTCAACATGGCAAGAGACCGATCAACCCTATGATCAACTGCCAAAACAAGACGCATCCACTGAGGATGTGATTTTGTCACTAATGTTAAAACATCTTCAACCTGTCCAAGGGTCTTGATAGCAAGTAGCCGCGGTTCCTGCAAATATAATAACTCACATAAGTTTTGAAATAAAAATCAGAATAAAGAAATTTGAAACAGCATTGACTTTTATAAAGAGAACTCACCTCTGAACCACCAAACGAAGAATGCTTGCTTAGATTCCGGTGCATACTAGAAGATACAGCATCTTCAATATCACCAACCAAAGTGTCAAGCTTTAACGCTGTCTCTAAAAGATACAAACCAAATATTTGTTCACAAAGTCAGATGATTCATGGCACAAAAATTTTACTTGTTCCCATGAACTAACAAAACCAAATCATGAGTGAGTGAAACACTTCGTTCAAACACTGTAGATTGCATTCGTTAGACATGCTATGCAGAAGATCCAAACAGTTCCAAAATTACAAATTATTGTAACCACTTAAAACAAAAAGGCACAAGACTATACAGTCTATATAATTCAATTCCTAAAGCTTTATGGTCAATACAATTTAATTCAAATGAAGACCTTGATTTTGAAGTGGAAATAAAACTCACCGGCATAAGCTCGAACAGTTTCAACTCTTGCCACCTCCTTGGCGAGCTCCGTCAGCTTCCTCCCATCTCCGTCGTCCACTCCTCCATCTACACACAAACGCCACAAATTTTAGAAATTTCAATAAAGAGACTGAAATCAGCACACCGTGTTATTACCTGATGGAGTAGTAGTGCGAGTGAAGGAGTCGAGGGCGGTCAACTTGGACTGGGCGTCACTCACTAATCGACGAATCCCATCCGAGAACGAAGCGTAAGCAACAAGCCTCGATCCGAGGCTCGAATTGAGGTGGTCTAGGGTTTGGTCCAAGTCCAGACACTCAGAGTGCAGCTCCGAGACGAGGCTCTGCGCTTGATCGAAATCTTCCAGACAGTTGAGATTGTCGTTGAGAAATGAGATGGCCGAGGAGGAGAGCGTCGAGAGCCGAGGAAGAGTCCCTGGGGAATCCATCGCCTAAGCCATTGACCGGTCTGTGAGGTAAATTTGATCGGATAATTGAGGACACTTCGGGGATTCACTTACTTTTGACGGTGAACGAACCGGTCGAGTACGGGGTCGGATTCGGAGCTTTAACAAAACGAGTTGCGGGCTGCTTATCGATTGTCCGATTGTAATTTGTAACCTGATCTTTTTTTTAATAAAACTCTTATTTCTCGTTTTAAGTAAAATTTTGATAATATTTCTCAAGTATTAAATAATTAATTATTAATTGCATATTTAAATATATTATTTTTGAGGTTACGATAATATTAAACTAATTCAAAACTACATGCACACTAATTGTTATCCCAAAATTTAAATAACACCTTCGGAATTAGAGATTGATTAAGAAATCTTACTGGTCCAACTTAAGCAAATTGGAAATATTTTCAGGCTTAGGATAATATTTCATATTCGAGTGCAAAATTAAATGTTTTTGGAATTAGTTTTCGGCATAAGTAAAAGAATCTGAATCTCTTTAAGCCTTAAATAAAGTATTTTTGTCAATTAAAAAGTAAAATGCCGAAAATACCTCTTATTTAATACAAAAGGTACTGCTACAGCTCCCGATTGGAGCCCGTAATTTTTTACTAAGTAAAACTTGATAGTAATTAGCTCTCGTGTAAAGTTCAGAAACTTCTAAATATTTCATGAGGGATCCTCAAGTTTTTACATGACCTAACATCATTACAACCATAATATGAAGTAGTACCCAAAAACAAGTGTTTAATTTACCTTTTTATAAGGTCTTGAGTAGTGCGATAGTTTATTTTATGTTCATTTGAGATCATGTGAACTTAACTTAAAGCGGCTTACAATATTTTAAAAATTAGACAAGGTATTAAATTGACTAGGTAAGGGATTCAAAGTTTAAACATACAACTAATATTAAATTAGTATAAAATCAATATAAAATTGGTATAAAATGAACTAACAAACAAAAATAATAATTGGGATTAGTTTGATTTTTAAAGTTTAATTAATCAGGTTTATTATTTAACCAACTAAAATCAATTAATTCTATTATTTATCTGATTGATTTTATTATTTAACTAATTTATAATTAAATCAATTAATTTTATTTTATACTGGATTCATATCCAAAATCAAATTGATTTAATGATCAGTTCTCGATTAAATTAATCAAATTAACACATATGATTTGATTTTGAAGATATTGGTTGTAAACTTCTTTTTTTTTAAAAAAAAAATGTCATTCCTTCCTTAATTATACCTAGGCAAAAAGTAGACATATCAATTGATATTTTAAACGAAGGCCCTTGTTTAAATTTGTTTTGATTTTTAATTTTAGTTTTTTGTTTTGTTAAATTAAAAAATATATAAAGAAAACACACTAATACAGTACAAAAATCAAAAAAGAAAACACAACAATCAATACAATAACTACAACAAGTATAATAAAAAATTACAATTCACAACCAAACTAAATATTCTATAACTAACGGAGAAAGTGGGCATATCAATTGATATTTTAGGCTTCGTAGTCTCTTGCATTATATATATATATAGAAGGGGGAAAAAACTCATTTCGTTCCTCCAATTTTTACTTAACTGCACTTAAGTGTCTGAATTTTCTTTTTTCAAATTACTTCCAAATTTCTTGTAAAAAAATATCATTTAAATCTTAAATTTATCACAAACAAAAAAGTGGTTGTCACATTATATAATTAGTCTATAAGCCCAATAGAAATCATTGTTGGATGGACAATTCGATCATATTACATATTATAATCGTTAAACCAAGAATTTGCTTTATAAGCCTGTGATGTGGTATGAAGCACCATTTTTCTTTGACAAACTTTTAAAAAAATAATTTAAAACAACATTGAAGTAAGGTGATTGCTTGTGGTAAGTAAAATTTTTATTACAAACTTTAACACCTTCATTTTCAAGATTTTAGGATTTGCGCGTTATTCAGTTTTAACATAATTTAAAGCATTCGTCTAGATTTTGTAAATTAAAGTCCGTTCGCATGTGGTTATTAAAATTGTATGCATATCCCATTAAGTACACCAAAATCCTTTTATTATAAATAATTGCATTAATGTAGTTTTAAGTTCTTATTTGGAACCGATCATCATCTTTTATTTTGTGTTCTAATGGTGTATTTGTATTGATATATTTGAAATGAGAAAACATAAATTTGAGTTCATATATTATCAACTATTTATTAGCTAACGTTCATGTATTATATTCAATGTTTTAAATATCATACCAGTATTAATACCAGATTTAATTCTGAAATAGTATTGTACTAGTACCGGTCAATATTGGTACCGTTTCAAATAATTTTTTAAAATTATAAATTAGTCCTTTAATTTTAGAAAAATTTATAAATAGTCTCTAAATATATTGTGTTGTATAATTTTTAACTTAACTTTCTAAAAGACTAATAATAGTATAAATTTAATATAATAATAAATTTATTAATTACTTTAAAATAATTAATAAATTAGTTGT
>JAOXYD010000007.1:10730485-10746348 GCA_028565735.1 Pinacopodium congolense
AAGCAACATTATTTATTTCGTTGCCTAATTAAGAAAGTTTGTTGTCTTATATCTATAGCAGCGCCACTTTATTTAACGACATAAGTTTCGATGCCTTAATGATAAGGCAACAATAATTGTACTTTTAACTACGCTTTTAACTGTTGGCTAAAGCTTTTTTTGCTGTAGTGTTTTCAAGACCTTAACTTTACAATTTATTATTATGAACTTTGATCTTTGTCTCAAACCAAATGCATCAAACAACTTTACAATCCCTTAACCCTATTCTTACTCAAAGTGAAAACAATGAAAACAACCCCAGTGAAGGTTATCTGATATCAACATCCCTAGAAAACCTACTCCACTTCCAAACTGTAGAGACACAGCAAAAAACTGATTTAGTGATCCTAGGATTTATGTCCTTTATTTTCCAAAAGTGAGATTTATAAAGATACACAATCATTAACTAGTTTATTCCGTTTGAAAACCAATTACTATTGGAACTAGTGCATCTGCCAATCAAGCAAGACTAAATCGAATGTATGATTCACAATTTGTCCATAACAACCAATTGGCTACATTAAAATCTCTATAAGAAGTCAAGATATAGCCTTGTCCAACCACGGAATACCCATTGCAATAACCTTGAATATCAGGATTAACCTATCATTTGTTATGTTGTAAGTGTAATCTTATACAAGACTAAAAGATTGGATAAAAGCAAAACACTTAGGAAAGCACGTACATAGTTGTCTGTACTGCTTGTAAACGAATCTTTAGACCCATTATGATACTTGAAAATATGTATAACATCACTATGTTGCTCTAGTGGTGGCAATTTTTGCTATTATTTTTTATGAAGGGCTCGAAGATGGTAGAAGCAGAAGTGCTGGTAGGACTAGGTATATGGAAAAGAACTTTTTAAAGTGACACTAACATATATAATGCAAAATACATAACAGACACATCACGCATGATGTAAAACAAAACTTTAGAGCCTGGGAATTGCCAGCTAATATTCATGTGATGGAATTGCAACACAAGAATAGTAGATAAAATTAAGTGCTTTGTTCAATCCTTCAAGATTATAATTTTCATAGATAATTGTAAGAAGGAAAGGAATGAAGTAATTTAAGAGCATGCAATATCCTTATTTTTAATGAATTTTGAAGAGTTAACAGTGATGAAAAATTTTCTCCATTATTGTCATTGGATTCCTTATTAAAACAATGAGATCCATTAATTAATATAGATTAATTGTTATTTTTGAAAATCTCCTTATACTGCATATATTATACCTTGTCCTTAAAATTTTTTTCTAAAAATTAATTTCAAGTTTCTTTCATATTTTTAAGTTGGTATCAGAGTTATCACAATTTTAATTAATATACAAATGAAATAACTCCACCCTGGGATGGTCCCTTGCAGCCCTCCGAGAGCTCCTGATCATTTAGCCTTAAATTTTAGGGGTTAAAATGGAAAGTTTATACTTTTTTAAAAAGTTGATTTACATCTTTGTCCTTTTAAAGCTTTAAAAATTATTTTATATTCTTTTTAAAGTTTTGGGTATTAAATTTTGTGATTTAAAATTTTAAACTTTAAGGATTGGGGCATATGATTTTGGGGTTTTAAAATTTTGAATTTTAAAATTTTATAATTAAATTTTATGAATTTAAAATTAAAAAATAATTTAATAAATTTAATAATAGAAATAGGGCAAAGTTGGAAGTTAGCTTTTAAAAAAATAGTGGGTCAAACGTGGAGCTCATGCTGTTAGGCGGCCACCAAAAGCGGCTCCTGGGTCATCCACATATAGAAAAGGAAAAATTACAACAACAAAAAATCATGAACTTTGCCTAATTTGCAATATTAGCTGGAACAAAAAAACATTTGACAAATCAATACAACTTTTAATGTCCCAAGAGTTACCAATTGTCAATGACTCTATTAAACTTGATGACGTGTCTCATACATCAGCCGAAATAAATGACACTTGTGAGACACGTGTAATATACAAGTAGAAATTTAAAAAAAGGAAAATGAAAAGATTGTAATGTTGTAATAATGTCGTTTTTAACCCTTATTGAAACCTTAATCCTTGGTTTTCTCCATTTTGTTTCTGTCACCTCTATCAAGCTCCACCCTAACGAAGATCTCTATAGCCAATCATCCCTAAGACTTTCAATGAGGTCGAGGCTAGAGTGATTTTTCCTTAATTGATGAAGGTGCTCTTACATTAACACAAACATGGGGTCATCCACAGGGACATCCAACTCAATAACATTTTGTTCGATTAAAGGGATTCAATGAAGCTTGCTGATTTTAAGTCTGCGGATGAGGTTTTGGATTAGGGTTATGTTCACCTGGGTGTTGGAGCTTGCTAGACTTTAATATGAAGACTTAATGATAATAAAACATTTAATTCCTCTTAGATCCTTTTAAAATTCATAAAATATGCTTGAAAGGTTTAGTCTTGTTGTTTAGCTCAATAAAAATCCTTACATAGTTCATAAATCCGAGAAATATTGTCTTTTTTAGAATATAAAAATTCTAAATAATATATTAATTTTTTGACATATTCACAATAATTAATCAAACTAATGACCTCGTAGTCAATAGAATTATGAATTTGTAGAAATAATTTAGCATCGTCTTGTAACCACTCCTTTCTAGTGTGGTCTAAAGGCAGATCGTCGATCAGATAATAATCCTTAGATATACTCCTTAAATAAGTTTAAAATGTCATACACTACTCAAAATAGTTAGGTCTAGATATTTTATGGTATGTAATTTTAGACATTATGGGAATGATATTTGTCACAACTAAATTCTTTTCTTCAACCATTGAAAATAACAAAGCAAATAAAATTGGTTACCAAAAACTTTTCTACTCACTGGGCAAAATTCAAGCGAAAAAAAATTGGTTACCAAAAAGAGGCTTTAATACCATGTTAAAATGAAAAGAAGGTATTGTATTTGATTATTATAATCTATACATATTGAGGCTATTTATACATGCATTTTTACACTAATCTAGGTTGTTATTATTAAGGGATGTAATCGTTATAATCTAAGTATAATAATTTATAACGATCCCTATCTTCAAGTCTATGATTTGTAACATAATCAAGCCTATGATCTATAAGTTATAACACTTATCAATTGTTATTTTGTTTCTTCTCTCACTTGGTTCAATAAGGCATTTTGGTGATTATCCTTTTAAGTTTGGAGATACCTTTGAAGTCTATTAACTATAAACCATAATTTATTGTTTTTGTTTTACCAATGCTAATTTGGGTTTTTGGGGATTAGTTACCTTCCTACTATCCTAACCTCCTAGTGATTTATGTCGCAAAATTTATTTGTCATACCAAAAGTTCTCAATATGCCCAACCCGTCCAAGAAAATAACAACCATATGTATTTTGTACTAATGAGAATAGGTCCATACATTGTTATGCCTAAATATATTTCTAGATCTCATATCACTATATATCATCCTTTAATAAAAATGGGACTTAGGATGATAATAAGAAATGTTTTTAGTGTGATGTACATGTATATAAAGAGTATATAATTTGACCACTTTGCCTTACATTACGCCTAAATGCATCATATTGTGATTTTACATTCTTATAGAAATTATAGCTATTCTTGTTTTCAAGCATTTCCTTCCTAGCTTTTGGTTTTAATGTATATATGAATGTATGATGTTGTCTCATAGGTTGAGAGATTTCGAAAATAATGTAATATTTTCATAAGATGATCTAGGTAAATGTTCATCTTCTAAATTATTTCCCTTAACAAAAGTAGCGTTACTATTTGATGGTGCATTTTTATGTGTAAATCCTAAACCAAGTTTATTGTTTTATGTTTTTTGTATACCTAATATGCACTTTAATTTTTTCTTTTCCTTTAATGAACTTGGATAAGGAATCCTTAAGTTTTTCTATCTTCTTCCTTAATGATTCATTCTCTTTTCTTAATTTTTGCTCATTATCATTCTTTACACTTTTTGATTCTATAATGCCATGAAATTCATTTTTTAATTTCTCACTTTTTACTTTAAATGCATTTAGAAATTTCAATATTACCTTATGCTTAAAAGATATCTTTTTTTCCTTAATCATAGCTTCTAAACATTTAAATAATTTATCATAAGTTAGCTCATCAACATAACCATCATCATCATCATAAGAATGGGAACAAAAGGGTATTTTATCCTCCAAGGCCATCAAATACATGTTAGCTTCTTCCTCTTCTGAGAACTTACTCTCTACTTCTTTAGATTGATTAATGCCTTTATAAGAAACTTTTGATGCATTCTAAATTTCATCAGCCAATTCATAGATTAAAATTTATTAAATACATTTCTATCTAAAGAAAATAAAATATGCATAGCATTGCTAATTAATGAAATAAATTCCATATCATTGGCATCTCATTCTTCTTCTATCTTATAAACTTTTTATCCATGTGCTATTTTGGTGGAACAAATGGGCCATTTAAAACTATTTCCCACAAATCTATAATTTTTTGCTTAGAATATTTTTATTATAATTTTCTAAACCTAAAATTCATTTCCATCAAACAAAGGGGGGTCTATCTATGCATTGACTATCAAAGGGTGCTATAATGATCTTTACTCACTAATTTTGTTAGAAATATACCTAGGAGAGTCCTATCTCTTATACTAATTGTTAGTCCTTATATGTCATTTAAGAGAGGGGGTGAATTAGCTAACATTAAAATTTCTAAGTTTTTTTACTTAATTAAAAGTTACCCCTTTAATCTAATATGAAATTATTAAAACAATATAATAAGTGATATAACGATGCTTTAAATAAAAAATTTTGGAAAATAAAAAGAAAGTGAAGAGAGGCGCAAATTGATTTTATAATAGTTTAGTGCACAACTCACAACTATGTCCACTCTCCAACATCTTTTTGAAAATTTCTCTAATTATCTTCTTTAATAGACGAAGATTAACCCTTGTACAAAGCTCTCTTTTTCAACGGTTACAAGAGTATCATTTATACAACACTTACTTTTTTCATATGCATAAAAGTAACTCTTACAACATTTACCTTACTACTGTAAAAACACACTTTAAAAGCTCCCAACTAACCAAATTAAAGTGTTTAAGGGGCTCATAAGCACACCAAATGATGTGTGTACGAAAACTTCACATATACATCACAAAAAACCACCCCAAAAACTTATTCAATGCTTTTCAATATAGTACATCTCAATTCCATGTTACTTGATTTATAACACACACTCTAATACACTTATTTATAGGTAAAGATTGGCTTATTAGCTGAACTTTGATCTCATACACCCTTGGTTAACCACTTGATTGTGCTCATCCACTAGTTAATTAGTCTTTAAAAAATCAATACACTCGTGTTGGTCGACCATTACAAAATCAATACACGGGTGTACCACTATTGGTCAATTAGTTCATGTAGAAATTAGTTTTTCCCACATTCTTACACACGCAACCAATCCCAAAATATATCCTATCATATTCAAATACTTTTTTCTGTAGAATTTAACAGACATACAGTTCAAACTATTTATTAAAAATGTTTTTGTGTATTAAAATAATTGGCAAAAAACATCATTTTAATCCTAACGTTTTCACTAATATTCAGGTCAAATTCTAACATTTCAAAGTGTTCAGTCAAACTCTAACGTTTAAAATATGTTTAAAAAGAACCTTAATATTTTAAAAATGTTTAAAATGAATCCTGATCAACTTCTATTGTAAGGTTATTTTTTAATATTTTTAATATGTTAGGGTTAATTTTAAATGTTTTAAAATATTAAGGTTTGTTCTAAATATAGATGAAAACGTTATAGTTGATATGATGCCTTTTGTTAAAAACATTCTTCATACAATTCCTCTTGATTATAAAATCTAAATGCATAAAGATTAAATATGAATGTAATATGCATAATTTAAGTCTATTAAATATCTTGAAAGGAATAAGATAAAATTATAATTAAAAAATATAAAGTAGAACCTAATTAAACTTCTATCTTGATCTTCAATCTTCTCTTTAACTTTTGTTCTTTATAAACTCCTTTAAACTTTGATGGTTCCAAAATATATCTCTTAAACATTTTTTTTTCAAATTTATATTTTCAAAATATCAAACACAATAAACTCATTAATAGTAAGATTATATTGTCATTATTCATATAGTACATTTTATCTAACTTATCATATCAATTATATTTAGCAATTCCACAGTAGGAAACCAGCATAAGTCATCTGAGTCAATGCCTTTCACTAAACTTTTTTCCCACTAATATAGATAAATGAGTTGTTTCTGTCAATTTATCCCTTATAGGGATACAATATTGTATTTATTATAGGATCCCACGTCTTTCAAAATTAACAAAATGAATAGTAACGTTAACTACTGCATTTTAGAATTTTCCAACTCATAAGATAACCATTACATAATTCATTTTTTGGGCCTTTTTGTGTCAGTGTTATGTTTAATGCTCCACAAAATAATTTCTACAAATATCTATAAAAACAAGTCTTCATTCAATCATTCTCTAGACAACCAGTAAATTAATAAAACCATGAAATTGATCTATAAATAAAAGATATTTCACCTAACCTAAGTCAATTGATAATTACAGAGAATCAAACAATGAAATTAAAAATTTGACATCAAAACCCTAAAATATTGTAAATGAGTAATTCGTAAATTATCTAATGTGTTAAAATCACTAACGAAAAACTTTTTAAAAGCACTAATAACAAACTTACATCTTCGCCAACAATCATTAACATTTACAATACAAATTCAAGATTGCAAAAGATTTCTTGCTTTTTTATTTTATGTTGTTGATATTATGTTAGGACGACAATTTGCTTTCTTATGTTTAGTTAGAATGATATGAAGGACAATAACATAATTTTTTGCTAACAATAAACAGTGAAACTTGCTATGAATAGAAAATTTGGCTCATGTTAACCACTTTGTCATTGGTGATGAATATAAGGTTTAAATGGCATTTTTTATAAAGAAATTACCATGTCAATTTGGCAAAAACAATAATATAAGAACATAAGCTTGCCACAAAAGTTAGAGAGGACCTAGACGGACATTTTCCCTATTATATCCAAATGAAATATTAAAGTGGGTTATAATTCTCTTAACCCACTGTTAGAATTTACTATTTGGACTCCTTTGCTTGGGCTATGTTACCTAGTTAGTGGAAACATAACTGTAGTACTAATGGGCCAAACAAAATAGTGAGGGTTAGGGTCAATTAGCCATTGCTGGGTCGGGGGTATTCTCTCTTGTTTTTTTAAAAAAATTTAGACTGGCACACAAAGCTTCTCCATTTCTTTCAGTGCAACTTGAAGAACCACCAAATTCAATTTATATGCCAAAATTCTTCCAATGAAACAAGGTCAAAATCTGGTAATAATTACCGTTCAAGATATGATTATTACCACCGCTATTGTTGAACTTCAACATTCACTCCATGACATTTGGCTCCAAATTTTCCTAACTATCCGAGTGATACTCTTTAACAATATATCCTAAAAGATCTTAAAATGATAATATTCAAAATTTTATTTATAGTTCAATTCTATAAAATATTGGCTAATTTGTCAAATTTTAGGTCCTGTTCTTTTGAGCTTTTTTATGGTTATGATTTTTAGTTTTTTTAAATAAAAAAATAGAAAATAAATATTACAAAAATCGAACAAAATACTAATATAATACAAAAATTGAGATAAATAATATAAAAATTTATTAAAATACATAAAATTTAATATAAAAATATTAAAATTACAACTAAAAATTATAATTAAAAATAGAATAAAATCCACCTTAAGTTAAACTATTACAATTAACCATGCAAAATGAATGGTTCCGGCATATCTCGTGGACATGCACAGAGAGGGAAAAAACAAAAGGAAAAGTAAATAATATTAGAAAAACAGAAAGACAATAAAATAAAGAATATAAGACTATATTGTCTATTTAAGGAAATAAAAAGTTTAAAAAGATAACAGAACTGGAGCTGGGGGGTTTCTACAGTTATAATCATGAATAGTTAGGTGAGGAAATAATAGGCAAATGCAGAGTGAGCAGGGAAAGTTGTCAGCTTTTAGGCCACAGACTCGCTGAATAGAAGAGGAGAGAATGGTGACAACCTTGCGAAGTACGAACCCCAGACCAGACATAAGTTAAGTTCTCCAGAGAAGGAGATGTTTGGGTAAATCCACGTGACGTGACTGCTCACTTCTCTTGCGTCCACTCTCCACTGTCTCCACTTCACCGCCTCAGTTTTATCTTTATTCTCTTTCTGATTTTTTGTTTTTAACTCGAGTTTCATGGTACGATCGTACTTTTGCTTTTGTCGGGTTCCACAACAGGATGGGTTCATTTTTCTTTTCTACAAAAATAAACTAATTTCAACATCCACTCTAGCCGAAAGCGCCTTTTATAGTATGAAACTTATGATTATTTTGGCAGTTTAACTATTCATTTGATATTCACATACCCACGTATAGAAATTTAATAAACTTTTAAACCAGCTTTCTTAGACTTCAAATATTTAGAGTTTTTTGAATTTTAGAAATATTTTTGAGTTAAAGTTGAATTTATATTATATTAAAATTTTCAATAACTATTTAAATTGATGTTGAAGGTTAACTTGTTAAATTATTTACATAATCTCTTTACTTTTTGTTCAATAAAGAGTTCAACTTCAGCTTTTGTGTTTATTAGACTTTATTTTGTTGGATTTTCATTTTTATGTTTTATTTTTTAAAATATAAAAATTGAAAAAAATCGTATAAAATTTTTAAAAATCATATATTAATACAACATAAAAATTAAAAAATAATATAAAAATAAAAAATACACAAAAATTATAATTAAAATATAAAAATTATAATTAAAACTGACAACTAACAATTTAAATATCAAACATACCCCTGCTGATATAAAATATTAAAGGTGAAGTGTTAATGTTTGACAAGGCAACACACATGTTTGAATGACTAGTGATAAGTCATAAGGTTAAGTAGGCGGGACTCACCTCACCTGGAAGAAAGATTAAGAATTGAGGACAAACATATACCAGGGCCAACATACTTTTCGGCCTTCTGTCTTGTCATTTTTTCACTAAAACCCAAGTCAAAAGCATGCACATGAAGACAAGTTTCTAATGTCACAAAAAATTCTGAAACCGAAGCCTGCCAAGCCAAGCCAAGCCAAACCAAGCCAAAGGTATAAACGTGCTAACGGTTGGCGTCACACTGAACAAGGACAAAGAATCAACCGTTTGGGACATTGCTGACTGTTTCTTCAGTTTCCACTATCTTTTCATCGCGGAATTCACGCTCAGAGCTGGATAGAGACTGACTGAGTCCTATGCTACTGCGCCTAGGTTGACTAAAGGATGATTCTTTTTAATTCTATTTTTGTCAAAACAGGCCAATCCCGCAGCCATTTTTCCCTAGAATATGCAGGAAACAGAACCATATTCATTTTTACCTAGCCTTCCTGGATATGGAAGATTATAGATATAATTTCCCGTTCTAGGTGTCAAGAAACCAAGTTTAGTTACCAATGCAGGAAACATTAATTGTTGATAGCATTATATTGAAGCATTTCTTACCTATGCAAAGCACATTAACCCTGTTGTCACAAATACAAGTTATTCATCTCTGTAAGAGATAAGTTTGCATTAGTACCAGTAAAAAGGATACAGCCACAAATGAGGGGGAAAAAATAAACAAAGACAGGATTGTAATCCTCTGGATGTAGTTGCAGCTGGATAAAATTCCAGTGAAGGTCAAAGGTGAACCTTCTTTTGTCTGGTGAGATGAAGAACCTAATGTAAATAGTATGATTTGCTTTTCCAGGAACGTATTAATGCTGGAATCTTCTGCATCTGAACAAATTGAAATCTTCAGAACATTGTCTCACCTCCCAACAGTACAACAGTGGGAAGTGACTTGAGGACTTAGTACTGTAGGCATAAACATGCAATTATGTATCGAATAGGCAAAAAGTAAATCGCAGATAGTCCAGAAAGGCTAAAATTGTAGGAGAACTTTTATTAATCTGTGCAAGTTCTACATTTGTGACAACCTTTGATGAGCCCTCATATTGTCAAACTTACAAAAGAGACTCAAGACTGTAAAGGAAAATGAAACAGAAAAAGAAACACTGAAAGGGCCGAGTTATTGCTTGACCTCCTTCTAACACTGTACCCTATGGATCTAAACTAAAACAGTAAACTACCCCAAAAAGAAAGGCAGAGTTTTTCAACTGTCTAGATCCCCATCACCTATACAACCCACGGACCATAAGAAAGGACACATACACAATAACCTGGCACTGCAAGAACTGCAGGCCCTTAGCATCCCATCACAGCACAATTGTATACAAAGCTGCCTTGGGATGTCTTTCTCGCAAGGACTTTCCACTGTGGTGGATGATCTCCATTTGGAGCCCATCCATTAATCTCAATCAACCCGGCACCAAGAGCTCTTGGTCCACCAATAACAATCAGCTGATCTCCACATGCCCTAAATGCCAATCCCCAACCATTCATTGAAAAAGCCTGCTCAGGAAGTCCCCCAAGCACAAGCCAGACTTTCTTTTCTTTATCATACTTCCATACCTCCCTCTGTGCATAATCAGCTGCATACAGCTCATTATTAACAACTGCAATTAAGGGAGGTGCCTCAGCTCTAGCAGCACTTCCATTCTCTGTAGCCCCTCCGTTTCTTGGGGGCGACATGTCAGGAATCACGTGCCACAATTTTGTTTCTAAATTGTACACCTCTGCACACGTAAGCACCTTATTGTCTACACCAATCCCGCCAATGACATAGAACTTTCCATCCATAAATACACCAGAACACATTTTTCTGGCTTTATTCATGCTTGGAATGGTAATCCACGTGCCAGTTTCTGAATTGTAAAGCTCCACTGAGCTCAAAACACGGCCATTTGTATCACAACCACCAGCTAGAATCGCGGTTTTTCCTAGACTGGCGGAACCAAACAAGCACCTGGGTTGATTCATGGTCATGCCAGTTGTCCAATTATTTGTTAATATGCTATATCTATAAATAGCATGACAACTTATTTCCTTTCCAAAAACAAGCAGGTCGGTACCAACGGCCAACGATTCCTTGTCAGAACACATGAAGCATTCATTTGAATTCATTCTTGGCAAATGCATCCACCTGCATCGAAGAGGATCAAAGGCTTCCCATTCAAGGAGACTGCAAGAGAAGTACACCCAATGTTCAACTATACACAGTTCCCGCCTCAGCTTATACAGCAAGCCACTCTGAACCAGAGATAGGAAGCTTTTGTTTAACAGGGCAATGTTGCCAAAATCAGACCTTGAGCAGCGTAGGACACAGCTAATTGACAATTCCCGACCAAGATAACTGATTAGTGAATCTTGGTCGGTTTGGTCCTCTGTTCGATGCCGAGCCTCTGACTTATTAAGCACCATGGCAGAGAGGATTTCTGCTTGACCCTGATGATGTGGCTGGTAAGGAAGCACTGAAGGGAAAATCAATTCTTCCTTTGTCTCATGATGTTCCACCAGCTTGGCTGTCTTTCTTAGTTCACCATTTTCTCCTTCTGATGGGCGTTTATTTGAGAGCTCAACACCATGGAAGGAATTGCAAATCAAGTTGCTGTCTTGCTCCAATGTGGACGGCATCACCATTTTGCAGGAAGGTATTATCATACAACAAAGCTCTTCCTATCTTCTTCACAATAAAAGAACAACAAACAAAGCAATTAATAAAGAAGCAAATCAAACGCAAATTTTAGTTCTTAAGCTAACATACCAAAATATCAGCAGAAGAATGCCGTCTTCAACACAATCATATCCATTGTCGATAATGCATGCGATCCATAAAATTGTTTATGAAACTAAAGTAGGCAAAAAGATACAAAAGGGAAATTTCAAATCCTTAAAACATCTGAATCTACCGAATTCTGCAACACACACACACACATAAATAGAAACAGGCAATGCACCCACAAATGATTTGGAAAATCAAGAACAACTCGTCCATCAGCATCACATTTAGGCTGTAAAAGAAAAATCTATCAATCATAAATGAAAATTAATACAACAAGAACCAAGAAAAGCTAAGGGCTTCAAATTTGAAACAAATTAGTGAAAGCAACATCAAACGAAAAATTGCTCTGCAAACAACCAAATTAGAAGTTCTGAACTCAGAATAGCACGGTAATATAGAAGAAACCAAATCTAACCAAAGTTTACAGCGCATGCCAAGCCTGCAACTAAAATTGAAATGGGAATCCAATTCCTTCAAAATATCTGGTCCAAAAAAAAAGCAGAAAAACTATCTGCTCACAACAAGAATCAACATTTACCTGCAACAAACTCTACCCACGTAAGAAAACGACAATGAAGGTGAGTAGAAAAGCCGAAAACCAATAAAAAGAGAAGGAAAAAGAATCGGCAAGCCAACAAGGAGTGTTACTGTAACATTTAAAAAAGAAACGAAAAAACTGAAGAACTCACTAATTAGCAAGAAAACTTCGAGCTTTCTATGGTGTGCTTCCTCAACGATTTCTCAGAAAGAATCGAAACCCATTCGCTCTTTCTCCCTACAGATTCCCTCTCTCTCCAAAACTCTCACATAAACACACACACTGGTTGCTGGTCATATTCGTTTGAAGAGTGACACAACATCGAGTTATGGTGATGTTGGGTCTGAATAGTGGGCTTTTATAGAGTCAAATAAATAATAATTTCCCATTTATTTTTTAGCCAAAAATCAGGGGGGAGAGAGAAAGAGCCATGTGGGGTCTACAACAGTATAGTGGTGTCTTCTTTTGGAGAGAGAAAGGGCTTGGAATAAAACAGAGGTACAGAGAGAATGAGGGACATGAAACGGAAACCGCCGACGGCCGTTTCTGCACGTGTTGCTATTCCGTAACAAAGATGGCGACATGGCGTCTCGCTCTCACTTTTCCTTTGTATTTTTTTTGTGAGTTCGGCTTCTCTCACTCTTTTTTGTTCGTTTTTTCTCTCTCTCTCCACCTTTTCCCCTTCTCTTTTTAAAATTAATTTATTTAAACGGTGAATTTAGCAGGGTTATATTTGGAAAACCACTGATTATCATAGTTGTTATAATTTGTTTGAATCTGAATTAATTTTCTCATTTGGCTCAGATTTTGATTTTGTTTTCATTCAAATGTAATTAATGAGAGCAGGTAACAATTTATTACTTCGAAAAAGAAGTATTAAATACACATAAACATTTTCTAAATGAGGTCTTCTGATGAATATAACATGTTTTTATTATCTCACAATTTAATAAAATGATAATTAAGATATTTTAATGTTATCATAGATTTTATTTTATTTTTATTCATTATTGATTTATGCATACATTACACAAATGCATTAGTTACTTAGAAAAAAGTTATATGTATCATTATGGGTTTTTTACAATGAGAAAGTATGGAGAGGAGCTAAGAGGTCGTTTGGTATTACTGTGAGTTACGATTTTTAGTTGTAATTTTGATATATTTGTATTAGTTTTTATGTTTTATCTTCGATTTTTGTGCTGTATTAGTGTGATGTCTTTTTCAAATTCTGTGTTAAAAATCAAAACTTAAAACACAAACTATACTAAACAAGTTAATTATGTAACTTGGTTTTCGTTAAATGAAATATTGAAACCTTTACTCTGTTGTTTAGGGATTTATAAAATTTCAAGAGTTTAATATATCTATTACTATCATTTTCTAAATAACAATGATAGTAATAGGGTTATAGAATACAATTGCAAATTTTTATGAGATAATAAAATGAAATTCTTTTTTCTTGACAATTACGAACGGAGCTTTTCACATTATTTAATAGAACTTTCATGAATTATTATTATAAGAAATTAATATTAATAAAATAAAATCATTTTTGATTCCATGCCACTTATTATTTCTTATTTAAAATGCTATAAAAAGACATGGCATTAATTATATTTTCTTGACATTCTAAATCTTAAACCCTAAACCCTAATTCTTAAAGGAACCGTCAAATGAAAAAAAGTTGAAACTTAGACTAGATTGTTTCTTCACTTCTAAAATCTGCGATAAAGAAACAACAGAATTTTCTAAAAACATAGCCTTGAGAATATTCTTTTAAGAAGTTCGGCAAAAAAAAATTAAGAAGAGAAGGAAATCTTTATAAGAGAGTATGGTTTATTGATTAGAATGCTTTCTGTGGATTTTTCACTTTCATAACTATGAAGTTTTAAATAGTTTAACTAAAACACTTTTTTTTAAAATCTTTTTCTCCCCTCTCTAATTACATCTCAAGTTACACCAGTTTTTCCCCTCCTTTCATCACTTTTGGTTGTTTCTGAGTACCTTTCTTTCAACCTCTCTTTTTCTTCATAAAATGTTCAAAATATTTGTTTGAAGTGCCTGCATGTATTGTTTTTGCCCCCGCTACTTGCACAAAAAATGAGATTAAAACATTTATTTTTTAAATAATTAAGTTTAAATTAATGAGTAAAAATTGTAATTTCTTTGCTTCAAGAGGCATTTCAATAATGGTATGAATTTTCATCCTCACATGTTCTGATTCATGTAATAAATAAATAGATTTAATTCCATGTCTTTACACCCCAGCATCTACATATGGAAGTCATGTTATCAGAACTTAATTTTCATGCATTATTATTATTAAAGACATTATCTGCCCCAATAGTTACTCATTGTGTGTATTTTCCAGAGCTTTTGCCTGTAATCACGAAGGCTTTTTCCGGTTTATGGGTTCAATGTAATCATGAAGTTTTCTTCTCTGGTAATGGTTCAGGAAGTAAAAGAAGAATTCCCTTTTCTTTTCCTTTTCCCTAGAACTCCAAAATGAATAAAACACAAAACAAACAAAGACTGTATTAAAAGAAAGTATCTTCATTTTTCGATAAACAACCTGGATAAACACAGGCTTTACAGAGACACTCCAAGAAAGAAATCACACTCGAAGCATGAGTGGACGGGGGGGTAATAATTAATATTCCTTTTTATTTTACTTTACGATTCACTTTTCTTTTGACCAAAATCGTCTGTACTATTCCAACTTTACAAACACCAATGAAACCGTCGCCTTGGCTTTTTATTGGAATGGAACACAAATCCACGTGCTTATGATGTAATTACGTTGGTAGTTTAGCATTTCAGGCTTTGTCGCCTTCCTTTGTCCTACTTTTTCCTCTTCTACCTTTCCAAAGATGGTATTTGATCTTTTTAATTACATTTAAATTGACGAATAACTTACATGATGATGCATTTTACTAACTATATTTAGATGAACATATATATATATAATTATTATGTTTAAGAAAAAGGGTCACCGTTTTTTTAGTTATGATACGGACTAATAAGAGTAGTGTTCAGTATGATATAAATAATTTAGAACAATTAATTATGGTTGGGAGCTTGATGTTGGATTTATAAGTAGTTGGGTGGGCCATGTATTGTCATCTTGATCGTCTGAAGGATAATTTTATAGAAGTGGAACTGATTAAACTATTTAATCAAAAGCATCAATTTTCTATCAATTTCATTTTCTTAAAGTTTGTTTAGTGTGGCTTTGATTTTGTATTTTAATTTTTTATTTTGATAAATATAAAAATTGAAAAAAGACAACACATTAATACAACATGATAATTGAAAACAATACACAAAAATTAATATAAATATATAAAAATTATAATTAAAAATCATAACCAACAACAATATTAAATACTAAACGGCCCTAATGGCTGTTTTTTTTTTCCTATTTTTGTTGTAACTCACTGATTCTCATGATAAAGAC
>JAOXYD010000007.1:10755721-10767088 GCA_028565735.1 Pinacopodium congolense
GACTAAATTAGACTTTAATAAACTTAGGTCACATTTTGTTATATTGTATGTTGTAATTTTTATTTTTAAAATTTTATTTTAATTTTATAATAATTTTAATACTAGTTGAATCTTTAAACTTTACAATTTTTATCAGTTTGATATTTAATTCTATTTTAAAAATATTTTGCTTAAATGATACATCCCATGATTAATTAACATATCAGAATTTGTATTTGGGCAAGACAACGCCTTGTTTTGTTATCCCTAATTCCACCATCGTGCTTCTCTGCCGGTGGTTCTGTAGATGTCGGTCCCGCCTTGCCGTTTGACTTTATTTATTTTCGTTCGTGTAATTCTATGCAATCATTCTCGACCAACAACCATATGATTCCAACGCTTCGTCAGAAGCAATGATAAATGAATTTATCTGATCCGTTTAGTACACATAAATCTATATATTTATATATATAATATAATCGGAAGAAGAGCGTACTGAAATCAATGTTTTGAATATTATACCGGTACTAATATTGGATTTGTCTTTAAAATAGTATTATATCGATACCAGTAAATATTAGTACCGTTTCAGAAAATTTTTTAAAATTATAAATTAGTTCTTGAATTTTATAAAGTTTGAAAAATAGTTTATAAATATATAATATTGTATAATTTTTAACTTAACTTTAAATTTAAAAAGGCCAAAATACACAATTTTCTTTTTTTAAAATTTTAAAATTTTTTTTATTTTTTCGGTACTGGCCTGTATTTGAACTCGGTACGAAATTAAGGAATTTTGTACCGGATTCTGTCTGATATTGCCAATATTACTGGTACTAACTAATACCAATACGAAATTCAAAACTAAGAAATTTCATACCGGATATGTCTGGTATTGCTAATATTACCGGTATTGACTGGTATTAGTATGAAATTCAAAACTTTGACTTGTAAAGTAACAAAAATTCGAATACCAAACCTTTCAAAAGTTGGACTATCCCCTTAAAAGGAGCGTAATTAATTATCTTTCTTTTTGAAAAAATGAAGATAAAAATCTTGTAAAAAAAAGTTATTTAATTTATATGAAGGGAGCAAAAGAATCCTAAAGAGGAGAAGGTAGATTAAGATATTAAATCCAATAAAATTTTATTTTTACATGAAGAAATGCGTCTTAGTTTTCATATATGCTAGGATTTTTAATAACATATTAAATTAAAGGGGTCATTACTTATCAGATCATGTACAATCTCTGTATAATTACAACACTTTTACTATAAAATGATAATATTTATCCAATTTTTATTAACTAGAGTAGTTCATCTCTTTAATTGTCAAAGGATAGAGGACATTAAGTACAAAAAGATGAAGAAAACATCTCCTGATTAATTAACCCAAGTCCTTGAATTGAGTAGTCTAATCGAAAGTAATGTGTTCCGCAAGAAACCCAATTATACATATATGCCAATCAGGTACAACAAGAGATTGAAGTTCCGCTTTAACCGTCAATGACCTCATCACCAGAGCACAAGCTTAATAGAGCGAGCAGGGAAGAGTAAGAAGAGAAAATAGTAATATTTATGATGCGGTGAGGAATTTAAAAAAAAGTATATCTTCGCCGGGGAACCGGGTCGGTGTAACGTTTGGACCCCCGAGATGCCACGTGCGGTAGTGTGCCCATGGTTAGGGCTAGAACATGGTGTGTTACCTTTCAGGCCCTTTTTGACCAGTCAAACTTCACTACCCCCTAACTTTCCCCAATTACTCACAAAACCAGTTACCCAACAAAAAATTATGACACTAGGGCTTGCCCATGTATTCTATGTGTGATAATTATTTTTTTCAAAGAATTTAAATATTGTAAGAATATTTTGGGTCTTTCCATAAATATTTTTTTAAATAATAAATTACATTACT
Source organism: Pinacopodium congolense (assembly GCA_028565735.1). Classification (NCBI taxonomy): domain Eukaryota; kingdom Viridiplantae; phylum Streptophyta; class Magnoliopsida; order Malpighiales; family Erythroxylaceae; genus Pinacopodium; species Pinacopodium congolense. Next base: position 10,757,615 of record JAOXYD010000007.1, read on the forward strand.
AACAAATTTTGGAAAATCTGCACTATCCTCCATGTTCTTCAATTATGAAATTTAAATTTCTTCTAAAACTCATTTAAATAAATACTAATAGTAAAACGATACTCTAAGTGTAAATTGAATTTAATATTAAAACTTTTATTCATATTAAATTATTAAATAAAAAGCAAAAGATATTATAAATATCTTTTTATAATTATATTTTTTAAATATTTTTATTATTTTAGATTAGATAAAAATAGTTTTGATATTGCAAACAATACAAAAGATGTTTTCGGAAATATAAGGTGTTATATAATTAATTATTAAGTATGTGGTATAATTTATATAATTATTTTAATGGTGAATTATATTATATGAAAATCATTTAATAAAACTATCGTGATATCTTAATATTAGAGAAATTTTAAATTAATTTTAAACGATCCCACAAAATTATTAATATCTCCCGACAGAAGAGGGTGAACGTTGCTGAAGAGCAATAAAATAACATCGCATTGCGTGTACTGACACACACTTGTTGGCCCTCTCCCGTCCATTTTACCACTAATTGAGATCAAACTCACACTTAGCTATGGAGGGAGCGCACACAAAGAAAGACAGTATGGCGTATCTCTAGAAACTTGATTCTTATATATATATGTTCAAGATCCTTCTTATTTAAATACACCTCTTTCCCTACTGCTTTCTCCCATGCATTTGTCTTCTCCCACTCTCCAACACCCACTTACTACCCTTCTACATAGTACCACTCCTGCTTGTGTTCCTCTCCCCTCTCTTTTTCTTTCTACTCCTTCATCATCACTTTCCCCATACCTTGTCTCTTCGAGTCTTGACACTGCCCTTTTTCTCCATATCTTTCTTATTCTTTCTCAACTTCTCTAATATTACCAAGCCACCCTCTTTAACTAGTTTACTTGTACCCGTCACGATTTCATCCTTATCATCATCATCATCTTCTTCTTCTTCTTCTTTTTCTGCTACCTCTCAGCTATAAGCTTGTTATTTCCTTGTCTTTTTTAGCTTAGTTTTTGTCATATATACTTAGTGCACTTTTTATCATTTTATATACAAGATGTCTAGCAGAAGATCCAGATCAAGGCAATCAGGAAGTTCAAGAATCAGTGATGATCAGATCCTTGACCTTGTTGCCAAGTTGCAACAGCTTGTTCCTGAGATTCGCAACAGGAGTTCAGACAAGGTACTCCTTTTGTTACTTCTTCTCACCATTGCTGCTCCTTTTAGGCCTTCAAGTTTTTCCTTTTCCCTTTTCTCAAGTTAACACGCACCTAGGGTTAAATCTTCTTTATGGGTCAGCTTTTTCTACTTCTATTAGTATTATAAATCCTTTTCAACAAACATTTCTTGTTCTTGGTGTTTGAACAAAAGGAACCTTTCCCATTCTCATCCCACGAGTCACTCAAAGGAAACAATCAAGGACGCGAGGGAGTTTTTAGTTTGTGGGGTGTCCTTAATGAAAAAATCCACGGTTTCTGGTAATTATTTTGGGTACTCACGTCTTCTATCCAAAAGCACCGAAAATCTTAAGAATATTTATGGAGTAGCTTGATTTCATTTACTTCTGACTCAAGCTCGAAAGAATCTTTCTGTACTTACTGGTTTATCGCCTGAAGGTCCAAAAGAAACAATAACCTCGAAGGGAAAAAGTATATCACATAAACAAAGCAGGAGTCGATCTCTTTTATAAGTGCAAGTGTATGCTTATTACATATTACAGATTTACAGTATACTTGAATGCTAACTATGCATTGAAAAGAAAGTTTGTTGCAATAATTTCACTAAGCTAAAATTAGAAATGATTGGACTCTGTACACTACAGGTTTCTGCTGCTAAGGTCTTACAGGAGACATGCAACTACATACGAAACCTGCACAGAGAAGTTGATGATCTTAGCGAACGGCTGTCGGAGCTACTGGCAACAACTGACACAGCTCAGGCTGCACTCATTAGGAGTTTACTTATGCAATAAACAGTCCTAGTTCAGTACTGAGTTTATGGGATAGGCAGTTTGGTCCCTTCTTTTTGTCCCACTTTGTAGTTCTTCCTATCCTTAATCTCTAGGCTTTTTACTGCCAGGACTATATATGTAATGCTTGTTTAATGATAAAGAGGGACTTCTTTTTTCTTTTTTGGCAAAGCGATAGCTTAGCTAGCTTGTTATTCAAGTTGAGGAATATAATAAAAGGGCTTCCGTTTTGCTGACATAACCAACTTTATCTGTTTCTCCGTAAAAACGCACGGCTCGCCCACGGATTGGACCTCTGTGTTCATCATTCTTGAAGGACATGGATGGATTCTTCGATAAAACTGAAAAAAGATGAACGTATTGCAAATTGCATATTTTGGCTTTGCTGATGATTTGGTTACTCCTCAAGAATGATGGAGATAATTAATTTTAAAAGCATGTGTATAGTTAATAAATGTTATTGTATGTCAATCAAGTGATTTTGAAAATTTGGAATAGAATATAGTTTAAGTAATTGAGTAATTTTAATTGGATTAACTTATGTTTAATATAATAATTAAATATAAACAAATTAATAAGAACGTGGTAAATAATTCATTTATTACTGATCCATTATTCATAATTTCTAAATTAGAACAGTATATAGCCACTCAATCCGGTCCAATTTCTTAAATTTTTACAAAAAAAGAAGAAGCTATTGTTTCATTTTATAATGAATTTATATACCATTGACATTACTCTTAACTGATCACATTTTGATTTTTCCCTTTTTAACTTGGAGGCTTAGAAGAAGAGTTATGTTTTTGGTTAAGATTTTTTAATAATTTTAGATTAGATAAGTGTAAAACAACCCTAAAAATCCTCCAAAATAAACGTTATAAGGATGAAAAATGCTTATTGAAAATTTTACTATCAATAAATTAGATTGGGAGACCCAATAAAAATTGTAAAAAGAATGAATCTCCCGTACCTTTACTGCTGTGCATAGACTTAAACGATGAGTTAGGCAAAAGGGTAGCCAATAGTCATCGACGACGGTGACATCGGAAGGGTTTCGAGAGAGTTGAATAAGGCTAAATACATGGAGAAATGAATATTGCACGTACTAACCTTAAAGTACCTGGTCTTTCAATCTGCTACGAAACCTTTTCAAGTTTTCGCCATCAGAGTTATGGCCTTATTTACCACGATTCTAGCAAGAATTGTGAAGTGTGTGACAATTGGCAGTACTAGTCTTTAGTGAGAAGGCGAACCGATCAACCGTAAGGACGCGATTTCTGTAACTCTTGTACGTGAAGAGAAGTAAGGACAGGTGAAGTGTGAGCAATCGCCGTCTCCATGTTTGCCTGGGGCAGAGTATGGGGTATAGTTTCTTATATGTATAAATTGTTCATGTTTGATGGGAGTATGGGTTGGACTGTCTCAGGTATTCATCAAAAACAAGCACAAAAAGCTGCGACGCGATAACCAAATATTGGCTTTTGTCCTCCACTCAGATTTTAATCATGTATATAGTGCAATATTCATCATTAAATATAATTATCAAAGGCACAAGCTTTGCAACAGTAGTATTTGTTGCATCAACAGGATATGTATAGTGTGTGTATATATATATATATATATATATTTGAAAAAAGGATATGTATAGTACATTGGTATAAAAGCGTGTTGACATTTTAACTTTGAGATGGGAATCAAAAAGAGGAGGTGTGATCATGGCACATGAAATGGACAAGCAGCAAATGGTGATCATCGACATGGATCCTTCTCCATTCCCATTAATTTTCTCTCTGCTCTTAATTAAAAAAATTTATGTGCAATTTTTTCACCATATAAAAAGTGATACTCCTAAATGATGATTATCAAAATAAATTATTAAATATTTATTATTTATTATTAAAATTTTTACATCTTACTCTTTTATAAGTAAATTCACAATAAAGTTCTATAGGAAAGGTTTTTACAAAAGAAAATATTAGATAGCCAACATGGATGACACCCATGCAAAAAAGTTATGACCTAAAAGTTTTTATATTGCAACCAAAAATATAATAAAAACCTATCAAGTGATTTTACAGAGAAATATAGCCATCTTGGCAACATTGTTTTCAATTATGGCCAAATGACTGAAGAGAGATTTTTTTTTGGGTAATCGCTCCTCCTATTTTGAGTTGGGACGTTGGACTATTTCATCTAACTAGATTTTGATCTTTCTCTTGTTTTTTCTTCTCTCCTTCACTTTCCTCTCATACTTCTCTCTTTTTAGTTTTTGAAAAAAATTCCTTTAGAACTTTAGAGTCATCAATGAAAACTTGTCTTAGGGTGACTAAAGTAGATGGGGATGATATTTCTATTGAGTTGAAATGTGATATTTTCTTGGTAGGAGCATCAGGGTCTATATCAGTTTCAATGATCCATTTTCTAGTAAGTGCATGTAGTTCAAGTTTGGCTAATTCCAAAGGTGATGAGGAGAAAGTTGATGTCGAACTTCTCCACTTACTCCATTGCTTTGTGAAACCAAATTTTGGAGCAACTAAGAAGATGTTTAGTATTACTATTGGTTGTAATTTTTTATTGTGATTTTTGTAATTTTTTCAATTTCTGTGTTATATTAGTGTGTTATTTTTTTCAGTTTATGTACCTTTTTTTCATTTTTTGTATTTAAAAAGATAAGAAATCAAAACCAAAAATAAAAAGGATACAAAACATGGCTTAAATTTTTGCCTTTACTCTTTTTCTTTCGTGTGAGGAAAGCAAGAAGACAATTTAGATCTTTTGGAAGAAGTTCCATTTCCAAGACAACTATTTTGCCTTTTGTGGTTCCACCTAAGCCTTTTAGAATTTTGAAACTAATACTTGCAAGGAAAAAGTTATCCAAAAAAGTTTTAAGAATTAAATGACAAGGGGTTTTAGTTGCCATCTGATTTTACATCAAGGATTTCTCTAATCATGTTGGCTGCTTTAGAGGCAATTTCCTGGAGTAGAAGCAATATTCGTAAAGATTCTACTATTCCTTTCTTAACAAATTGTATAAACATAAGCTGGTAAACAAGTTTTTAAGGAGCTGTATAATATTATGGCTTCTTGAGATTTGGTTTAAGGTCCATTAAATGGTTAATGGAAGGGTTAAAGGTGATGGGAGTTAGGAAATATATATCCATTCAAAATAGAGGCCCAACAATGGAAGGAGAAAGGATAGGAGAAAAAGGAGATGATTAACTGATTTCTAGTTTATCTTGCAAAGGGAAAACCCATTTGTATTTAAAGGTATGCCATATTATCCATGGTAGGTAGTTTACCAAGGCATGCCAACCAAAAGATAAAAATATATCTTAAAAGGGCTATTTTATGCCAAGCAAGTTTGGTCCAAGGTAGGGAGGGCTAAGGGGTTTTGAAAATTTTATATATTGACTGGTTTGTATAAGTTTTAGAAGGGTGACGTGTCCATTCAAGTGACCCTACCTAAAAGGCATCCATTTAAGTTGATCCCGCCTAAAATCTAGTTGGAAATGAATGATGCTTTGGGAGATGTAGTTAACGAAATGGTTATTAACATTAGGCTAGATCCAGGAGTTGATGTTGATGATTGAGGCCACTTTAGCATTTATAAGAACTTCAAAGTTGATAATGAGAATTTCAAAGTTGATAATCGAAAATAGAGTGAAGATATTATTAAGGATAGCAAGAGAGTGTCAAGGATCATGTCAAAATAGAGTATCTTGCTTATTTCTAGTCTTAACACTGAGGTAAGTTTTAAGTTCATTTTTAATCCACAACATCTTTTGCCAATAACAAGTATCATGAGGTTTAGGTTTGGTGATCTAGAAGATTTTTTTTTAATAGAATAATACAATGAACTCATTTAACCTAAAGGGACTCCTTATCATTAAAAAGAATTTTTTTTTCTCTAATAGAATTTTATTCTAGGTACTAATGTGTTTAATCCCCAGACACCTTCATTCTTAAATATACAAAGGTCTTCTAATTTAAGTCTAGGGGAAATTTGTTTAACATTTAAATAAGATCAAAGGAAATTTTTTAGTTTTCTTTCTATTTTTTTAATGATGGTTGAAGGACGTAAGAAATGGGTGGACTAATAAACTTGAAAGCTGTATAGAATGGAAATAATTAGTTGTAACCTTCTAGTATAAGAGAGAGACTTATTAAGTCAAAAGGATATTCTTTTATCAATCCTTTTTAGGAGGGGCATACAATCTTTATTAGATAGCTTAGAAGATATGAGAGAAATCTAGGGTGTTTTATAAGAAGTTGGCCTATAGGAATACCAGTAATTTCAGTAATGGAAGAGGCTTAATCCTTGTTAAATTTTGATTAAAAAAAACTCTAACTATCCGACTAGTTTATGTTCAAGCTAAAGAGGTTTAAGAAAAAGTTAAAGGCTTGAAAAAGGATTCTAATTAAGGGGATGTCCATTTTTAAAAAAAGTAAGAGATCATCAGCAAATAACAAGTGAGTGAGTTTACATCAGCAAATAATAAGTGAGTGAGCTTAAGCCTGGAACACCTCTAGTGGTATTTGAAAGATTGACTTGTTTTGGATGTCTTGGTAGGTTATCTAAGTAAACACCTCGATGTAAATAATGAACAAGTAAGGGGAGATAGGGTCACCTTGCCTTATACTAGACTTCCCTTTAAAGAATTTTGAGGCCCATCGTTTATTAGGATGAAGAAGGTAAGGGAACTGATATATTATTGTATCCATTTCATTAAAATGGAGGGGAAAACAAAGGTTATGAGTTTTGTAAGGATAAAATCCCATTGAATAGAATCATAGCCTTTTCTAAGATCATTTTTAAAAGTGCATCTATTATGCCTATTGTTGATATAGTAATTTTTCAAGATATCTTGAATAATAAGAATATTATCCTCAATTCTTTTATTCTTTACAAAATTTGTTCTGTTTAAGCTAATAATATAACGAAGGACAGCTTAGAGACGTTTAACAAAAAGTTCATAGATGACTTTATAGATTGTGTTGCAATAGGATATAGGTCTAAATTCAGTTATTCTCATAGGATTGGGACATTTAGGGACATGGGTGATAAAAGTGGAATTGATTTCTTTAAAGAGTTTACCATACTAGAAAAAGGTCCAAAATAGCCCTAGACACATCATTTTTCTAGTATTAACTACGTGCTTTAAAAAAAAAAGAGTATTAAAGCCATCAAGACTAGAGGCTTTGTTTCGGTGAAACTATCAAAGGTTCTTTTAATGTCAAGGATAGTGAAAAGCATTTCACAACTAGGCTTAAGATGCCCAGGGATTTGATTTGTAATTAAGAAGGTAAGAGAATCAAGATTTAAAAGGTTACCTCCCTCAATTCCTAAAGTGTTTTGAAAAAAAAATTTATAAGGAGGTTTTGAATGTCCTTAGAGTTCATAATAGGCTAGTTATTGTCATAAGATTCTAAAGATGTTATTCTTATCCCTATTATACAAGATGGAGTTATGAAATAACCTATAATTTCTGTCTCCCTCTTTTAATCACATAAATTTAGAAGATTGCTTAATAAAAGATTCTTTGTCTTTAAGAGCTTTATAAAAGGAATGAGTAATATCTCTTTCCTTTTCAATAAAGGGCAAATTCAAAGGAGATTTAGTGAGAAGGGCTTGAATATTGTTGAACTCATCTTCTATCTGTTTCACTTTCAAATTTAAGTCTTTATATCCTCTTTGTTTAGAATTTTAAGGCTTTGCTTAATTAACTTAAGTTTAGTAACCATAGACAATATAGGAGTACCTCTAATAGGAGTCTCCTACTTATTCCTTACCACTTGATAGAATTTCTGATGATTGGATAGGAAGATTAAAAAAATCTAAAATGAGAGGTTCTTTTCTTCTATAGAACATGAATGAGGACTCTAAGAGGTTAATGATGTGAGATATTGCAGTTTTCAATGATAATATGGGAGGATGGGAACGCATTAAGTTAAGGAGATTTTACTAGAACTTTATCAAGCTTTTTTTAAATGAGGGAGTCATAAGATTTTTTGTTTGACCAAGTGAACAAAGGGGCAACAAAAATAAGATCTTGAAGGGTGAAGTAACTGCTAGTTCCTATCTTTTTTTCTAGATTTTATCCTAATCTTACTAGTGGTTTTAAAACCCATTAAGTCCTCTTTTATATTAGAAGTAGTTTTCATGTCATTAGGTTATCTGAACACAAGATACTATTACTGCTAGGAGAGGGAGAGTTAGTGTTACCATCATTATTTTTGTAGGCTCACTCCTACTTTTTGACAAGCTCCTGATCTTTTTGCATCCTAATTTCAAGTTTTAAGTATCTTCTTGATGAGCATCACAGTTCTCTATTTATGTAATTTGAGAAGTTTGGCCTTTTTTGTCATGCTAATCAGGGGGTGACGTGAGTGGAGGACCTAGTTGCTTTATCATCTCCTTGTTTACAAGTTCATTATAGAAGCCTATATTGAACTTTCTCCTAATTGGTGTCTAGCTTCCTTTCAATTGCTGGTTTGTAGGCTCTTACTCATATGAGATTTGAATTGATTTTCGTTCTTTATGGTCTTAAGAGTTGTATGTGGCTACATTAAATTTTTTTTTTTTGACCCACTTGCCTTTATATTTATCTCTATACATACTATAGCATAACTAATTCTAGCCATCTTTGTAGTAGCTAAATCAAGCATTAATGGCTTCCCTATTGAGGTAATTATATAGCTAAGGCCTTTGGTCGCTTAATACTTTAATGAAATGTAAACGCAATGAATATATCATCTAATTTCATGTCATAAAGGGACAACTTTAGGAATATAAGTTTGCCTTATTTATGATATGGTCTTAACTCTAGGATACTATTGATACATTATAGGAGGAAAATTTGAAGAGAAAAAAGATCGTATTAAAGATCAATACCTCTAAAAGACCTAGATTTTTCTAGTTGTTCCTCATAGCTTTATCCACCACAGGATAAGCTAGTCTTTTACCAATGAAGAACCCAACTAGGTAGTATTTTATCTTCTCCACATCCTTTGTTGCAATTTTTAACGAAGACTCAGCCATGATATTTCCTTTGATAAGCTAACGGAAAAGTATTGCAAGGACTAGGCCAATTTATCTAATAGATCCTTTGTATCGTTAGTAAGGAAAACTTTCTAAGTTTTAGATCAAAGGAGGAGGGGTTTTAGAGGGTCATTGTAAAGGGGGAAGGTTCTAAGGGATTTGATTAGGGGAAATGGGATGAGAGGTAGAGGGTGGATTGACCTATAGGGTTTAGGAGCTAGAGAAGGTTGACAGGTTGAGGAAGAAGGAATGGGAATTTTTAGAGGACTAAGGTCACCCTCAAAAGACTGATCAAATTAGTTAAGGTTAAAGGGATCAAAGGTTTGGGGTTTTTTTAGAGATCAAAGGTTTGTGGATTTTTCAACTTAGGTCTTAGGGGACTTGAAGGTTTATGAGAAGAAGAAGAAGAAGAAGCCATAAATGAAGCAGAGGAAGAGGTTGTGGGGGAAGG
>JAOXYD010000007.1:10791925-10804876 GCA_028565735.1 Pinacopodium congolense
TATTTTATTGTTTAAATATTTAATTTGTGTTATATTTTGTTTAATGACAGATTTATTGCGATAACACAAATTTTGAGCCAAATTATGATAAATTTAAAGAAATTAGAGCAAAAGTTAAAGATTGTTTTAATTTGAAAAAGAAAAACAAAACAAAACAAAACAAAAATTAAGATTAAGATTAAGCTCGTCGTTTTACAAAACGACGAGCATTGAGGCAGAAAACACAAAGAGGGCGGCACATTCAGACAATACATGAGGTGAAGAGCAGGGGAATTTAATGGGGAATTAAACACTAAACCCTAGGCAAAGTGAGGGGGTGTAGCTTGCAAGTGGGACAAGTGTTTGTCAAGATGTGAGGTGCGGTTTTGAGGAGTCTGGCGTCTTGTTTATCATTTTCGTATTTTTGAATACTCAACAATGTCTCTCGGTTTGCTTTTTCTTTGTTGAATTTTTTTTAAAGGATCTTGAAGGGACTTAATTTATTTCTTTAAGAATATATTTTTGTTAACAAGTTTTTTATTGTCTTTATTGACTAAACTTATGTCTTTTCTAAGGCTCTCATTTTCTGTTTTGCATGCATTTAACTCTTTAATATACTTTTGTTTTTGTCATGTAGTTCCTTGTTTTTTTTTTAGTTAGTTCTTCTATGCATTCTAACACTTCATCATACGAATAATCACATTCATCTTCATTAAGGGAAGAATATACCTCATTGTGTGTCATAAAAAAATATGTTAGCCACTTCCTCTTCTTTATAATCGCTAGATTTGGACCAAACAGCTTTCAATGCTTTCTTTTTCTTATATTTATCTTTCTTCCATGCCTTCTTTCCTTTATTTTAGCCTTTTTCTTTTTTCTTCTTGTAATCATGTGCATTGTGATCTCAAGTGTCCTTTTTAACCACATTCAAAATACGTTATGTTAGAAAATTTATTTTTAGAAAATGACATACCTTTTCAGTGTGTTGAGGCATTTCTCATGAATGTCTTTAATATTCCCATAATAAATGCGAGTTCCTCATTTTCCCTCCCAAGCGATAATTCTTCATTGTCACTTTCTTCTCTTTTGGATGCCTTGAAGGCCATATTTTTCTTTCTTGATGTCTCTTGTTCTTCTTTGATATTTTTCATCCTCATTTCATACGTCAATAGTAACCCAATAAGCTTGTCGAAGGAAAGCGTGTTGAGATCCTTGACCTCTTGTATCGTGGATACCTTTGCTTCCCATGTCTTTGGTAGTGACATAAAGATTTTCCTAATAAGCTCAACACTAGAATAGGTCTTATCTAAACCTTTTAGAGCACTTATGATATTGTTAAATCGTGTACACATAATGGAAATAATCTCATCATGCATCATTCTAAACAATTCATAATCATAAGTAAGCATGCTAATTTTGGTCTACTATACTTGATTTATACATTCATGAGTAATTTCCAAAGTATGTCATATATCATATGCAATTTCAAAAATTGAAATCCTATTGTACTCTTCCATTCTTAAAGCACAATACAAAATATGCATGGCTTTACAGTTCAAAGAAATTTTTTTTTTCTTCTACGTTCTATTCATTTTCTTTCTTTAAGACAACCTTATTAGCTATGAGTTTGGTAAGCATAGAAAATCATTGAGTTACCATCATCCATAAATCAACATTTTCTCTTATTAAGTAACACTACATCCTATTCTTCCAATACATGTAATTATTACCATTGAAAAGAGTGTTCTATGTGGGCTATGACCATCTAAACTAGATGAAGAACCTATGAAATTCATGAAGTGTGCCATTTGATCTTTTCTCACTAATTCATTGGAATTAAAGATTTATGTGAGATTTACACTCTTATACCAATTGTTAGTCCTAAATGACACTTAAGATGGGGTGAATTAGGTTCTAGAAAATTATGCAAATTAAAAATGTGGAAACTAAACAAATAATGTTGAATTAAACAAATAAAAGGAAATAGATTTGTAATAAAAATAAGAACTAATTACAAATGATGAATTAAAAAATTTAACAACTTACAAACTCGTTTTTGGCTTAAAGATAACCCTCTTCTTTTTCCAAAGCTCAAGAATAACCTTTGACAAGTTCTTTTTATAGGCTCAAGAATAACCCCATAACTCTTTTCTTTTTATGGTTTAAGAATAATCCTCATAAAATAACTAACCACAACTTTACCAAAAGCTCATAAATACTCAAGAATACTAAATAATAGTGTTTAAACACTTCCAATACTTCTTGGATGCATAAACAACACAAAGCTCATCTATTTATACTATTCTTAAGGCCAATTAGTTGTTACCCAACGTTCTTCTCATTTAATTCTTTTGACCGTTATATAATTATTGTGACCGTTGTGTAATATAACCATTTTTTGATAATCTGCTACATAATCTTCTTCATTCGATCAATCGATATACACCTTCGGTCGGCCATCGATCGACTAATCTTTGATGTTTTTCTTTATTCAGTTGGTCAGTAGATTTGGTCGGTTGACCAATGTTTATTCGGATGATCGATCTTCTTATTCAGTTAATTGATCTCATGAATAGTCACATTCGGTCTACTGAAACATTGACATCGATCGACCGATCCTTTGTTTTAATGCTTTCGGTCAACCGATGTCTATTCAGTTAGTTGATCTTCTATTAGCAATAATTGCTACACCTTGATCGAACATTTTACTTTGGATGTATCTATCTTTATAGCATACTTTAAATAAATAGATTAGTAGAAAAAGTGTTTTGTCATCATCAAAATTCGATGGAACCTCCTTTGGTTTAACATTTTTTATTTAAATATTGACTACTTTATGAAAAATAATTGCAAATAGATGTGACAAAAAATTGGCTTCTCCTTTTTGTATATGTTTATTTAACTTGTTTGTTGCCATTATAAGTTTATTAATTCAAACATTTCTACACAATCGAAATTAGCTTTAAAGATACTCAAAAGAAAGTAATTTATTAATTTAATAAAATGTATATACAAGGCAATGTACAAGTTGTATCTAATTTATGTGAAGTCTTTTCATCTTTGCTCTTCTTATTGTTTCCCTTGCATGTAATTCCTCATAATTTGCAACTTCAATTTCATCATGAAACATTTTAGGATTTCCTTTTTCTTCTCCACTCTACTCATAATCTGCATTAGCAAATGCATCATTGTCCATGTTTCTCAAGAGAGCTTAAGCTTTCCACCCCTCCTCCTAGTCATCATTTCCCTTATCTTGGCAAGGTAAAGGCCTGCATCATCACCAACAACATAAATACATGTCCTAACATCACAAAATTGAGTTGTTTTGTCTTGCTGCAATAAAACGACGTCGTTTCATCCAGATCTAGAAATGATGTTGTTTTTTCCTATATGCCGAACCAGCAAGCCTAAGAAATCTGTTGATCCACATCAGCAAAAGTTGATAGAAGATGAAAGAGTAATAAAAAAAATAAAAGGACAGAGATTAGTGTGATAGTTTACGAGTTACAAAGACTAAAATGATACTTTTTAAAATAACAGAACCACCCATAATTTTAAGCCTAAAATATTTCAACAGCAGATTCACAAGCAAGCACCAGTTTGAAGTCTCTGTAACAATCATCATCAACAACTTCGTATAATACATTAACATCAATAACAACAACAACATCATCATCATTGTAATAAGACGAGGGAATGTCAATACAAACTCTCATATGAAGAATGTTGATACCCGTGTAATGCTCATCCATCGCCATCTCTCGACAAATTTTGATTACACTGTTAATCAAATATGGCTAGCCGGGGACTAAAATGTAGAGAAAGATGTTTAAATTTATTTATAAAGATAGGTTGTAGATTTATAAAAATAAAAATAAAAGATAAAAATAAAAAATAATTTTGTTTTATTTAATAAATAGCTTTTATAAGCAAAATTTTTATATTTAATAATAAACATAATTTATTAATTAATATAAATTTTAAGATATATAAGAATGTTTTAGTTTAAAATTTTAAATTTATTTTGTATTTGAATACTATTACTAAATTAGTTCTTTTAAGACAAATTTTAATTAAATAATTTTTTATTTTCAGTTTTTATTGTAAATTCAATCAGACACATTTGATTTTCTATAAAAAATAGAAATTAAAATTAAAATTAAAATTAAAAATTGACAATTAAAAAACATATCAAACAGCCCTAGGTTTAAAGTTTAACTGAAAACAATCCCTCCACTCTGTCACATTAGAAGGCACCATTGTAAATTGGCAAACCATTTTCGATATATACAGTTTGCCAAAACATGAAAAAAAAAGAAAAAAAGAAAGAAAAACAGGGTGTGAGTTATACAATACTTAGGAGCTAGTTGAGTGAAATGATCTAAATTCCCCTCATATTTAATGTATGCAGGAGTAATTTTTCCTGATATTTATACCATTTAGTCTGATATAATATATCATCATTATTATTATTATTAAATGTCAAAAGGATAAGGACATAAATAGTTTTAAATAATCTTTTATTATGACTCAACTTCAAAAATATTTTTATACAAGTCATAAAATTTTAAATTGGGATAATATTTTTGTCAATAATATTGATGGGCCAAAGTTCTATGTGAAAGCATAGATTTTGTTATAAAAAATGTAAATAAATAAGTAGTTTAATTATATCGATGTCATTAATAGCCATGACAATAAATGGCTATTAATGACATCGATATAGCTTATCCTATATCATATAGTAACTAACTAACAAAGTAGATTTATTATATTATTAATTACAAATTAAGCATATATTATTTTTCCCTGTTACACCAGCATTAGCAATAGATAAAAACAAGCTTATCGTTATCTTTATTCTACTTTATCGGTATATTAGGAGCACAAGAGCAATAGAACCAAGACATGGAAATAAGAGAAATTCCTCAATTTTACAAGGAAAAAAAAAAGAAAAAAATCCCGGTGGTGCAATATGTAAATAAAAACTCGGTGGTTATTTACCATATGAAGAAACTCCAAATCTAGAAGATAACTTAGCCAACTAGCAAGTACTAGAGATTTTACGCTGTCTATTCAATAACAGCGTCGCTTGCTGTGAACTTATAGACCATAATATGCTCATAAATGTCTCCAGGACGCACAATCTGGGAAGGAAAATTGGGGTGATTAACAGAGTCAGGAAAACCTTGAGTCTCCAAGCAAAGTGCAGCATGTATTGGATAAACACTACCACCTTTCCCCTTCACGTCATGAAGCATATTGCTGGTATAGAACTGTACTCCAGGTTGATTAGTCCAGAGCTCAAGTTTCCTTCCTTTGACATTTTCATGAACCTCTGCTACCTTCTTCAAATGACTAGAGCAGCCTTCTAACACGTAATTGATGTCATATCCACCAGGCAGTTCATTGATCCTGCATGAGATTTTGTGGGCTTGTAGAAAATCATACGGAGTGCCCTTTACTGACACAATTTCTCCTGTTGGAATGAGTTCCTCATCCACTGGAGTGATTTCTGGTCCATAGATTTTGATCGTGTGAGACAAAATATCACCACTATTCTGGCCACCAAGATTCCAATAAGTGTGGAGAGCTAGATTCACTGGAGTAGCCTTGTCATGTGGGGCAGCTATCATTTTGACTCTTAGCTTGTCAGTGCCAACGAGCATATACGTTACAGAGACAGAGAGCTTACCAGGAAAACCTGCACAGAATTACTTAGAATTGTTCAGAATCTGCCATTTTTGTTTCTGTAACAGATGGAAACCTGTGATTATACATACCTTCCTCTCCATCAAAACTTTCATAGGTGAACGTTATGTGGCTGTCTGGTTCGTATTCGTGAACTTTCCAAATAACCTCACTGAAGCCTTTTGCTCCACCTGATTATATCGGAAAACGAAAACAAACCAATCAAGAATTCCATTAAAAACTAATAAAAGACGGAAAAAAGATGGGTGGAAATATACCATGTAGCATATTCTTGCCCTCATTAGGTGGCAACTTGTAAAGATTCCCGTCCAGTTTGAACTCAGCCTTTCCGATTCTGTTGGCTACACGTCCAACAATGGCTCCAAAATAGGTAGTATCGTTCTGCAAATACATTCTAACTTTGATTAGTAAAGGACTCGTCGAGAAACCAACTCTTTTTAGTATTACATTATACAGAAGTTGTCAATGGATGCTGGATTAGAGGGTAAAACAAGGATGAATTGCACCTTATACTCGTCAACAGTATCAAACCCAAGAATGATGTCATCCATGTTCCCTGAAATACAATTGACAATCTATCGATGAGAACTGAAAATACTGAAAAGAACATTTCATGTTTGATTGCTTATAATATAAGCACGGGACTGACAATTCTCTGAAGGAGACCCGGAAATGAAAGAGAAAGGCGTACCATTTTTATCAGGGACTTCGAAAGAGATCATAGTTGCGCCATAGTTGGTGACTTTAAGAGACATCTGCCCCCTCTTCAATTCATAAATCCCAATTTCGTCATCACACGCTAGAGAGCCATTGAAGCTGGCCAGCGCTAAAGCTACCAAAAGGAGGCAACAGAGGGAAAGTTTCATTGTCATTGTGGATAAAGGTTACAAAAAAGGAATGGTGCAACGCCACTAATCATTCACACATGAAAATATATGTATATATAATGAAGAGGACTTCAACCTGAATAACGGAAGATAAGATATGGATAGTTAGTTAAGAGAGAAAAATCAGAGGGATATTATCCGGCTAGAGATATGGACTGTTTAATAGTTTATCTTGCCTTGAGACTTGGTAAATCATATTAATCCTAGAATGGATAGAAGTTCGGTTCTGTAAAATGGACGCTAAATAATAACTATATTTACTTTTATCTTACAGGTTTTATATATGCAATGTATGCTTTTTTGTCCATAAACAAAAACAACAATAATTACCATGATTTGGATAATCTATGGTCATAATCATCCAATCTGATGAAAACTAGCTCAAAGTACCTGTGGAAGTTGATTTGACCTTAAATTGTGTAGATTTGCACAAAGGAACAAAGCTAGTAGCTATTGGAGTATGAGATTTATGGAAAATATTTTGAATCGGCCTGGCCTATCCATATTAAAATTATTCAAAAATGTGAGTCATAGATCGGAACATATGTTAAAGTTAACAAATAAGTTATAATATAATATACAAAATAAACTAATATAATTAACGTATGTTTGTAAGACTTTTGAGTGCTATGTGAAAATGTTATTCTGAAGCCTTAAACAAAATAAAGTTACTAATACTCGTAGGTTTCAATAAAACTACCGGTTTTCAACGATTTAAATAGTCAGTTCATATTAATTTAATAAATTTAGAACCCAGTTTTTATTATTAATCTAATTTTCTTTCCAGAGTTAATAATTTAGTCTTGAAAATTATAATTAGCTACATTTGTTTATAAATTTTCAAATTTAATGAGTTTCAAATTCAGAATTCTACCCATATTTAAGCTAAATAATACGAGTAATTGTTGTTCATAAGTGTGACCTAGATTTTAGTTTATAAATTTTCAAATTTAATGAGTTTGATGTTGAGAATTTTACCTATATTTGAGCTAAATGATACAAGTAATTTTTGTTGGAGCTGTTGCTTCTTGGAAGTTGTTTACTGTCAAATATAGTGATTTTGGTTTGATTAACCTTATTAATGCAATTCAACTCAATCAATTTCTCAATTCTATTTACCTTGTAAATATACAAATGTTTTCCAAATAATTATATCTTGGTATAGGATAGAGCATATATAGACCTGATGATTGATTGGTCTCAATTTTTGTTAATAAATGAGAAATGCGTTTAAGGATCGAAAAGAGAACGTTCTTAACTTCCTTTAAATGCAAGTTAAAGAACGAAGCAAAATATGATTATAAAAAAAAACTTGACAAAAGTGTGAGTTTTTTGTCACAAAAAATGGTACTCAATATATGCAGAATGTATGATACAAATAGGACGTAAATTTTTTGTGTGCAAATAAATTTAAAGTATGTTTAGTTGAGTTATTGATTGTGTTTTTTACTTGTAATTTTTATATTTTTGTATTAATTTTTATATATTTTTTCAGTTTTTTTGTTGTATTAGTATACTTTTTATTTTTATATATTTTTTAATTTCTATATTTTAAAAAATAAAAACCGAAAATTCAATTAAATAAGGCTTTAATTATCGGTTGCAACAAAACATTTGAATATCTAAGTTCCATCATCAGCTAAAAATCTTGTCTAAAGTTTTAAGTTAAGTTAAACCCATGAGAATTGTCTCTATCAATTTGATCAATTTTACAGGCTTTAACCTAGAGTTTTCAAAGCCATGTCAAGGTCTTATGAAATGATAAGCAATTGATAACAATACGTCTGAGCTCTTTTAATTTAATCAGGTTAAATATATTGATTTCTTTTCTATTTTAATTCTTATATTTTAAAATATTTATTTATTTTAAAATATTATTTAATTGTTATTATAATTTCATAAGGAAGTAATTTTAAAATTTCAATACGATATTTTGAGTACAAAAATAAGTGAAAATTAATATAGTATGATAGACAAAGTTATTTGATATTTAAAAAATATTATAAAAAGATAAATGACTTTTCAAAATATAAAGAATGAGAAGAAAGTTAAATGTAATTAATCAGCTCAATCATTAAACTTGAGAGAGTGATTCCTTTATTTTTCAACCTGTAACATACATGTAATAGATAAGATTTTTTGGTGAATCATGATATTCCATGACTGTGGAGAGTGGTTTAAGCCTTATTATTTGCAACCTTGATGAAAACATCCTCCAAAGTGGTGTCAGACAAGCCCCACGCAAAAACTGGGAATTTACTTTTAGCCATCTCAACTGCATGAAATACATCTGCAATTCTGACCCCATGTTTTGGGATCTGGAACTTCTGTGTTCCTGAGGTATGGTAACTCTTTTCAGCTTTAGGATAGAGCTGTCGAACCATGTTTTCGACTTCCACCTCATGTTCCGCAGATGTTGTCAACGTAAACACATACGATCCTCCATACCTGCGCTTCAGCTGTCATGCATAGCATCCAAATGGGACAGATACCCTGTTTTATTTATTTTTTATTTTTTCAATTATTTTTACGTAAAAGCTGAAGGGAACACTAGCTGTATTGCATGGTGTTACCTCTTTAGGATTTCCTATGCACTGCAGGCTTCCATCAACAAAAATTCCTATCCGATCACAAAGGGCCTCTGCCTCCTCCATTGAATGGGCTGAAAACAGGCATGTCAGTGCAACTAAAACTTAAAAAAGAACATGACGACATCATGAAACTTGAAAGAGAGAGAGTACTTGTGAGAATAATTGCTCGGTCTTTCTTTGCACGCTTCACTACATTCCATAAATTGCTCCTTGAAGTTGGATCTAATCCAGTACTAGGTTCGTCCAAGTAAACAACCTTGAAAATTTTCCAAATGTCGGGAGACATAGAACGCTTTACAAATACAGATACCATAAAACAAAAGAAAAAAGAGATTGATATACTTTGGGATCCCCAATCAGTGAAATGGCAACACTTAGCCTCCTCTTCATGCCTCCACTGTACTTCCCAGCGTGTTTGTCACCAACTCCACCATTGAATAGATTCACACTCCTAAGAGATTCTTCTACGGCCTAACGGAAGTAAAGCACAAAATGGAAAGGTGAAGATCAGAAGTCATTCAATCAAGCAGGTAAGTGCTAATGTTGATACATTTGACAAACAGAAAAAAAAAAAAAGATAAATCACTTACTTGTGTCAATGTAGAACCTTTTAGGTTCTTAAGTCTACCATAAAATAGCAAATGCTCCCTCCCCGTTAAAGTTTCCCAAAGCAAGCTATAAATTGTCAAAGTAAGTTGGTCAATGAGGTTGAGGATTGAAATTTTGAAAAAAGAAAAGATCAGTAATTTTGGCTTACTCATGCTGTGGGCATACACCCATGCAGGTATAAATCCGATCCATCTGAGTCTGCAAATCCAGGCCCTGAACATATGCTGTCCCTGAGGTTGGCTTCTTGAGTCCAGTCATCTGATTAGAAGATAGGATTAAATGGAAGTACATCTCATACAACTAGGATAAGAGGACATCCACATACGTAGATGTTCAGTAGTCAAGGACCAATGTTGACTGACCATACTAATGAATGAGGTCTTCCCCGCACCATTTGGACCAAGCATACCGAAGCACTCTGCTCCAGGCAAAGCAAGAGATAATCCTTTCACTGCCAGCTTCTCAGGGTTTCCATCTCTCCCTGAATACTCCTTTTTAAGGTCATGACAGATAATTGCATGACTTGTGCTTGATTCCAGTAGCAACTGCTCAACTTTCTTCCTCTGCATCCAAAAACAATCTTATTCAAGGTTATCCAAAGGGGATAATAGTGCATCATAATGACGAGAGCTCCAATGGCAATTGAGTTTAATCTAAAAATAAGGATATATTACCTCCTGGATGACATCTGGTTTATCCATATTAACAAAAACTTTGGATCCCTTACTCTGCAAACTAGGCTTCTGAAGAGATGATGGCTTTTTCTTGAGAAAGTTGTGCGAGAAAAACGGCAGACTTTTTCCACTTCCAGAAGTCAAACCTTGGTCGATGAAATATCCAGCAAAAAGCACCAACAACCACTCGACAAGCATGATCATCAACACATCTTTCATCCCATTTATGGGGTCATTCAAATTTTTCCACTTCATCCCACTAGTCCCAAGCAAATTCCCAGTGAAAGAATACTGCCCAAATTCATAAAGCCCCCGATAAAGAGAGAATCCAGGATATAACTCCAGCACAATGATCCAGCCTCCTGTGATAATGGTAAAATAGTAGCATAATGAGCTAAGCCACTAATAAAGAACTTCATGTATAACTCCAATGTTATGAAAAAATGTACTTATTAGTTTTTGGCTACATACTGGGGAATGATGAATCTTCAATGAAATTCTGGAAAAGAAAGCCACCTAATAGCCCAGTTCCAAAGACACATATGTAGCTTATAACTGTTTCCATCAAAAGTAAAGATGAAATTGAGATAGTAGTTTAAATTGAGTTTCACTCCCCCAAGGAAAATCAACTAAGGATGTTGCTTCAAACCTGTGGCAGTCTTAGCATTTGAGAAGAAAGCAGCAATGAGAAAAGCCACGGAAATTTGCAGGTTTATGTATATAAAGTAAAATACAAATTGGATGCTATAGTCATTCAACCTGAAGAATTTCAAACCTGCAAAATTTAACTGAATCAGAAACTTGAAGCAAAAGCAAGTGAGGCACAAAAATTGTGACAAGAATTTACCTATAGCGGAGCCAAATATTACAAAAACCAAGATGTACAACACGGATATGAGGAGGAAATAAAAGTATGTAATCAACCAATAAGGTCCATCACCAAGCCCATGCATTTTCATCATGATCCTCAGTTTTTGTTGCTTCTCATAAACCAGAGATGTCAGCACCACCTACAACAGGAACAATGATCAATCACCTGGAAATATGATATATTATTGGACAATCTTTCTGAACTGAGGTTACCCAATTCCTCAACCATCAAATAGATATAGGGCCAAGAGGAGTTATTACCAACACCAATTCCAAAAAAATTTTTGGCCATAAAATAGATGACAATGAACAACTGCTCCAGATGCTTACGGGGAATAGTTGTAAAACAACCCATGTAAAGAAGAGAGTGCCAATAAGAGATGCAATATCCAGTCTGATTTCACGACCAGGTTGAGGCATTTCTTTGATGAAGTCAAATAGTATTCGTGTACCAGGCCCTTTCAAAAACTGGAGGTAAGAATTGGATGCCTGTGGATGAAGATTTGTAAATTTCGTTTGAATGTAGATACGTCAACAATTGACACTGTCCATCAATTTCAAGAGAGAATGTGAAAATACAACAGGTAAACTTTAGCAGTATTCATGAAAAGTTAAAGGAAATAGACATAAAATAGGCTGCTGACCAGTTTAAGAAAGTTTGGGACAAAATACCAATTATTTTTAGAGGTTCAAGTACTAGGAAATATTCCAACAACTGAAAACCATGAAAAGTATTCATACCAGATTCACTGAGCGTGGAATCCGGAGCAAGTTATAGCCCAGACGAACCCTGACTTTATAGGTTGCATTGTACCAGATGCTCACGTTGAAGGTTTCGTGATCAGAGTTTAAGAAATCATAGGCTGCAACATATTTTAGTAGTTATGATTCCTTATGGATAGAAGAAAAACATAACATCAAATACAGGAAGGTTCACCAGCTAGGATCTCATTAATCTTCCCCTCCGAATTTCCTTGGCGATAACCTATGTATAGTTCTTTGTTCACCTCAGAAGAACTATTACGCCACAAATTTAAGCCTTCAACACATTTTATCTCTGCATTTAAAACAAAGAAAATAGCCGCATATTTCAGAATTTCACATGAAATAATCTTCCATAGTAATAAAATTAAGTTTGAGTGTGAACTTATGATCTAACAGCAATCAACTTCTGATAGAGGGATATGCGGTTAAGAGATTTTTCAGGGGACACAGAGATTCCAACAGGTCTCAAACTTGAAGTTGTTCATCTCCCTATGTCCAGAGTTTTAAAATAAACTGTCTATATGCCTTTGTTGAGAAAATATTCATTCATACATACTGTTTCCAACAACTAAAGTTATACCACTTGCTTTTGGACTATATAGTCATTACCTTTCTTGAATTCTAATGGTGAGAATTTAATGGGAACATAGAATGTGGAGTTTGGCGTGCACTCCCGTAGAACATAATACAGAGGAGTAGCTTTATAGAAAGCAGGATCCAAAAGATTATCTTGTCTTGGCTTGCTATCTGAACCCTGAATCATTGTAGATGCTCATGGACCACAAAATTAATTTTCTATGGCCTAAAAACTTCTTGATATCTTTGCATATTTTAAACGCATTCTTCATGTGAAATAATTTGTAA
>JAOXYD010000007.1:10804976-10829400 GCA_028565735.1 Pinacopodium congolense
ATTAATAAAACAATGATTATGGTTAAACCGGCAGTAAACCGTCGGTTAAACCGTAGCTAACGGTTCTTAAACCGTAACTTAAACCGTGCACTTGCGATTAGGTTAAGGTTTATAAATTTTTATAAACCGTAACCGGCAGTTTTGTAACCGTAACTAGCGATTTATTGACCGTAATCAGTCTACCCAAAGCAGCCTTTATTTTCTCATCCTCCTCTGGTAAGTGAACCAAAGCCAAGCTTATTGTCTGGAAAGCCCTTGCATTGTTGACCATAATATCACGCTTCCCAAATTTACCCACAATGAGATCGACATTCTCTTTTATTGTAAATTTTATATGTTATGGTGTTTTATAAATATGGTAAAAATGTTTACTATATTTACAAGTGACTTTTCACAAAGGTCATAATCTTGTTTGATCGCTTTTATAATTTTTTAAATTAATTTAAAAATGGATTCGAGTGACTGTAAAGAGACACAAAAGGATCTAGATAATACCTTCCTTACAAGGGAAATACAATGAAAGAATGTTTAGTATTATCATTAGTTTTCATTTTTAATTTTAATTTTTGTATATTTTTCAATTTTTGTGATATATTAACATATTTTTTTTATTTCTATGCTTTTTTTATTTTTGTGATTAAAAAAACTAAAAATATTTTCAAACATCCTCTAAACAAACATTGACCAATTTTTATGAATTTATTTAGATAGAATTAAGTAATAATATATTTGTATTGATTCCGTTATAATTTTGGACAGAAAATTTAGAAATAAAGATGAAGATATCTATTCAATAAAGTATTAAAATGAAAAAAATATTAAACTATAAAACAATTTTTAAAAAATCAAACCAATTACAGAAAAAAAATCCTCATCTTTCACTTTCTTATTAGTTGCTTGGCTAACACATCATATTCAGTGGATCAATATATATATATATACACAAATAAAAATATAATAAAAAAGATAACATTTATTTACCCACCACCGCCAATCAATTTCGTGGAGGAAAACGTTTTACTCTTGTTTCTGGTGGTCCGATGAAGAGTTCAGTCTCCACATCTGATACTTCTTCATTTGCCAAGTCATCTTCCTCATCCTTGGAGCCTTCACAAGATTGCATCCCATGCTATAACAAGATGTATAAAGGAAATCAAAATAATAATAATCATCATCATCATCAAAAGGTAATCATATAATAATCTTAACGTTTGATATATATATATATATATATAATATTTAGTGATTCTCATGTATTAATAGGTAAAATAGTATAAATTATCTTCATATCTTTTAAACATTAATCCAAAACTTTAAAAATAATAAATTACAAACTCTTATATTGTATGTAATTCAATTTAATTTTTCGTCTTTCCTAACAAGAGGTAAATCACTTGTATTAACTTACATCCCTATTTTCCTCCTAAGTGAATTCACCTATATTACTGTTCCTCAATTTACAGTTTGTACAAAGTCATTTGAATTTTATAAAAGATATAATTTGCGTCATAACGTTTAAGAAATGGTTTAATTTACATCATTTTGTAAACATGAGGAGGTAAAATACACCATTTTACAAACGTTAAGAAGTAAAGTGATACTTTAAAAAATATTAAGAGGCAATTTAAACCTTTTTAAAAATATTAAAGAGCAAATTATACCTTTTACCTTTGAATTTAAGTTCAAAATTTTTTACTTTGCCCAGCCTAACTTGAATCTAAATTCTGGTACTACTTGTTACATAAATTTTTTCCATGAGTTCTAAGCTAAATTCAGATGAGCATCCACCTATAATTTAACAACACTATACTTCAACTCAATATCATAAAGTAATGAGTTGTGAACCCTTATTTTGCATATAATTTATTTTAATTTTTTATATCCATTTCTCATGTGAATCAATTTTCTTGTGTCAATTTATAATATCATATAATGTGTAAGGGTATTTGAGATTTTTTATGGAGTGATAGTCGAACATAAGACTTAAGAACCATATTTTTCAAGGTTCCTACATTATAAAAAAGAAACCGAAAAAAATGGTGTAGACATCACCTTTTGTGAAAAGGCTGCATTTTCTACCACCAATGCCTTCTCCTAAGACATGCAAGAAAACACAAACCATTTATATTAGGCCTTATTTAGTTGAGTTCTAATTTTTTTTTTGATTTTTTTTTTTCTAAATACAAAAATTAATAAAAAAACACACATTAATACAGGATTAAAAAAAATATAACAATTAATATAAAAACACAACAACCACAACAAAAAACCACAATCCACAATCTAACTAAACATCCCCTTAATTTACAACACTCTTATACTTGTTAGTGAATTCATCCATATTACTCTTTCTCAATTTACAATCCGCACAAAGTCATTTGAATTCAACCTCTCAAATTTTTTGACTTTGCCCCAACTTAATCTAAATCTAGATTCTAATATAACTAGTTACATGAATTCTTTCTATGTTGTTTAAAGAAAATTCAAACCAATTAAAATAAATATCTATATACAACTTAAGGACACCATGTTTTATTGCCAAATTGTAAAGTAATGAGTTATGAATCCTTATTTTGTATATAATTTATTTTAATTTTTATCCTTTTTCTCATGTGAGTCAATTTTCTTGTGTGAATTCATAATAGCACATAATATATAAGGATATTTGAGATTTTTTATGAAGTGATAGTTATGAATGAAAATCAACCATAATTTTCAAGGTTCTTACATTATAAAAAAGAACACGAAAAAAAAAGGTATAGACCACCACCTGTTGTGAAAGCATTGCATTTTCTGCCGCCAATGCCTTCTCCTAAGACATACAAGAAAACACAAACACAGACATTTATCTTAGCTCTAACAATTCAACTGTATTGTTTCACTTTCAAAAACTGAAAGACAATAAAACAGATCCTTAACTTGTTGGACGAAGGGTACTACATGGGCAGTTTCCAAAACCACAGAGGAACTTGAACTAGATGTCTTTTTTAACTTGTTTGTTGGGATTTAAATTACAGACAAGAATAATCTGATTCGTTACACAATTTGTAATTTAAAAATTTATTTGTCCGTAATTTAAAATCTTACTTACCCCTTTTAAAACCATAATTAAGATGAAGAATACTTTGAAACATAAAGTATCATCTTAGCATGAAAAATTCTAAATCAAGTCGGATTTTTGTGTGGTCTGCATGGTAATTCTCAACGTAATTACCTTTTCCTTGAGTTTCTCAATCTGCTCTTTGAATACCTGATTCTAAAGGTAGTAAAAAACAAATAACTTAATTACATTTAAGGCTTTGAGTTAAGCAAGATAATTACTGTAAAGATAATATAAACAAAGATGAAGAATACTTTAAAACATAAAAAAATCAACTTAGCATGAAAATTCCTGAATTAAGTAGGATTTTTGTGTGGTCTGCATGGTAATTCTCGACATAATTACCTTTTCCTTGAGTTTCTCAATCTGCTCTTTGAACACCTGATTCTGTAGGTAGTAAAAAACAAACAACTATAACTTAATTACATTTAAGGCTTGGAGTTTAGCAAGATAATTACTGTAAAGACAATATAATTAATGCTCTAATTTACCTTTCTAACTCGTATGTTGCTTACACTCCTCTCTAATTGTTGTTCTATATATTGTAGTTCTTCAATTGTACATGACGCTAGATCTTCTCCCATGAGTTTCCTGAGACATTATTTTCAAGTTAAACTTCATAATAACCTCTGTAAATGAAAAAAAAAAAATTAATCAAATGACTGCCCACTCAAATATTTTTCATGCCATTCCTAGATTTCCAACCTTTTTGAGGATTCAAGAAATTCTATCTTCTTCACCATGTCTGTTGTTTCGATCTTCAATTGCTGCCAAATTTAAACATCAGAACATTTCTTAATCCTCCTCTGCAACATTGGCTTCATCAATATCTACGAAAATTGAAACATTCTTTTGATCCTTTTAAAAGTTTAATCCATTTTTTTTACCTGCATGGTTTCTTCAGTCAGTTTCTCATTGATTTGATTGTCTTTTACGTGATTTCAATAACGCTCAATCGTATCTTGCATGCTATATACGGAGAACATAGCAAGAATGCCATACCACAAAGATCATCACCACAAAAGATGAACTTAAAAAATGAATATAGATCATATATTCAAAATTTTTTGCATATCTTTCAACTAAAGAATGTTATAGTTTTGTGGAGAAAACCTCGATAAGATGAGAATTATTTTTGTGTAGTAGTTCAATGGAAGTTTTAAATTCTGATTATGCTATGTATGATATCTAAGAAGACATATGCCAAAAAAATTGTTTTTAAGTGATCATTGCATGATTATCAAATTCATAATTGAAAATAGAATCTTTAAAGATAATGAAAAAATAATAAAATTTTGATATTTTAGTTGAATCTAGTAAATTAGACATGAAATTTTAACTTTGAATCATATGAGATTAATTAAATTATCTCATTAATTTGAGGTAATGGAATAATCTCATAAACTAAATATTCAGCTTTAGCCTTTAAGCAAAGGCCTGGCAAGGAACAACAGATATTAACAGCTTAATTATAAAGAGCAGGCAGTTTGAGAAATTCACTAAGATTTCAATTTTCACTAAACAAAATGATTAAAATGGCTTTATAGAAAGCAGGATCCAAAAGATTATCTTGTCTTGGCTCGCTATCTGAACCCTGAATCATTGTGGATTCACATGGACCACAAAATTAATTTTCTATGGAAGATAAGAGTAAAACAACTAATAATTAGCCATCTGAAAATAACTAGAAGAAAATTGCAAAGGGTAGAACACAACTAACCAGCGAAATGTTAGCCAAAATATCTGTAATACTGGAGGAACTAAAGGTCAGAGAACTTGAGAACATATTCCCAGCCATGACTATTCAATGGAAAAAATAAAAGAATTACAAATGATATAATAACAGTAAGCTGATCTTAATCTTGATGAGCCAATCAAATTAAGTGAGATGAGAGAGGGGAGTGAAACATACTTTCTCCGAGTGACTGATTATTTCCAGTCATGAGTACTGTTACAGGACAGGAACCTGTACTCCTGCATGACTCATTTGGCAAATCTGTAAAGGGAAGAGCATCTGTCTTTGCGGCACGATACACAGGAGCAGGAATTTGTAAGAGAGGAGGCCATTGAAGGGGGTTAGGAATTGGACAACTAGCAACTTGTCTCAAGTTCGAATATTGCACACCACAGACCTCCTCACATGTTCCATCCTTATTGGTATCAACACATTTACAGCCACATTTCAAACCAACCTTGTTCAGCTCCTCGTCAACCAGAACTTGAAGAAGAGTAAACAGTACACATAGAACAAATGGAAAGCAAATAAGGCGGCAATTTGTCTTAGCATTTCGTTTCTGTGTAAGAAAAAAACAGTATCTGATATTAAAACAGACACTACGCTAACAACTCAGACCTCATACCATAAAAGAATTAAAAGTAAAGAACACAAAAGAAAATGCCCAGAAAGCAAACTATAACTAATATCATCATCTCAAAGAACAGAGAAAAGGTGAGAGAGAGAGAGAGACCTGGTAGGTTAAGTTCTTTCTAAGCAAAGCATTGGCCTGAGTCCCCAAAGATGCACGCATCTCCCCCATGGAAATGCCAGCTAATAATCACTGTAACTTGACAGTTAATGTTTTACCTTCCCACCAATCAGTACACTCCAAAGCCTCTCCCCTTATCTCTTAATCTCAGCACATACACACATATATATAGTATATAGTATATACGACAGACTAAGCAAAAGGAAGTTCGCTGACAGACTAGCTGCACCTCGGTGGTTTTTTTCCGTTGCATGTCTGAATTCACGAAAAGTGTTCCATGTACGTGTTTTGTGTGCTACCTGAGAAAATAAATTTGAAATGACTTATCTGCCCCTGCGCATCACCTTGATTTACTTTGGGACCCTATAATGCACTCTTACTCGCCAATGTTTGGAAACGGCAGAAGGTGCAATAAGTTTTCGACTGAGACAGAGTGCACTCCTCGATGCCGAAACTACCCTTAGTTAAAGGCCTATAATGTCATGACGACAAAAAGTTGGTTATAAACATTTATGATATTATATATTTATTTATAAAAAGACATTCTCTATCTATCTTTATTTGTTAAATCCTCTCATTTAATAAAAGTCTCCTTCTTGTTAGATCCAATATTGGTTTTTCGTTTTGAATTTCAATTTTAAATCTTAAAAAGTAACTGAAAACATCAAATCATTTTCGAGTACAACTTTTACTATATTTGTTTGCTTTGATCATGCTATTTATGTTAGTATTTTGTCCTTTGTTATTGTTATTGTGTAAATATAAAGAATACGATGGGAAAAGAATGAAGAAGTGAGAGATGGTACAGGATATTTTGGAAGAAGAATATGGAAATATCACACTTCTATAAAATAATAATGGATAGAGATAAGATTAAAAACTTAAACTTGAAAATTTAAACTATGGAATATCTAATTTATTTTAAAAATAATTTATCACATCATATCCTCTAATGACTATATATTTATCTTAGGTATCTAATTCTTTTTTTGTTATTCTATTCTTTTGCTTGACGAATTACAATTTGAAATATTCATTTTTATCCCCCCGATAGGCAGAGAAGTGTCTAATTGAGCTAGTTAAAAAAAGTAGCTCGTTATAATAATGGTATATCACTTACCATATGTACCTCGTAAAAAAAACTGTAGAGTTTGACTTATAATGTTTTTGCGTGTTATTGCTTGTGGAATTATTAATGAATATCACAAATTTCCCGTGTACCAAATAATTTTGTTCATAAAATTCCTCGTATTATGAAACTACTAAAAGCTAGATACCAACTTAATTCAATCTATCATTTGGAAGGATTGATATTGTTGCTCAACCATGGGCGGATTCAATTAAGGCCAAGCGGGTTAACTCCTGCCTCAATTGGAACCACCAATGGTTATGAGATATTGTAATATTATAGCTCATGGTTGTAATATTAACCAAGTCCATAATATAAAGTAAAAATTATATTAAAAACTAATATTATAGCTCTCTGTGTTAAATATAATAAGACTCTTGTATTTTTTACCCTTTTTTTAATCCTAATATTTTAAAAACTATCACTTATCTCTTACAATGTTGTTTAACTATCATGCAATTCTTTCCATCATATTATCTTAGGGGCTATTCGGTTGTGTTTTTTTTTTGTTTTGATTTTTAGATTTTCTAAATACAAAAAGTGAAAATAAATTGTAAATCAACAAAAAAATACACAAAACTCAATACAAAAATACAAAAATTATAATAAAAACTATAATCAAAATCTTAATCAAACGGCTCCTCAGTTTTTTATCTATTTTTTTCACTCAAAATGACATCATATTGAAATTTCAAAATTTTAATACAACATCATTTTAGAGTTGTAAATAGATGAAAAACTAATACAAAAAGTTAGTTGATATAAAACTTAAATATTATTTTTCAAAACATAAGAATAGAAATAAACAAGGTCAAATTATAAAAGGATTCAGTGAATTAATCCTAATTCTTTTATAGTCTCATAGGCAATGCATAATAGTACTTTAAGGGGAAAAAAAGAAGAAGATGTTGAACCAAGGTTCGGTTCCACCTGTGTTTTAATGATGACAAAGTATTTTTACTAATATATTTATAAAGTTTGCTATTTAGTATTTGGAGTGCATATGCTGAATAAATAATTAAATTTATATAAGTCGTGGAATAATGTTTTAGATAAAGGTTATGTAATTTAAAGTTGTATTAATTGATTAAGTATGTAGATAAAGTGAATGAAATTGCTTAGATTATTGTGTTAAGGAAATTTGGTAAACTAGATGAACTAATTGTGTAAAATGTATTAAGATTTGATTAGTATTATTTTATTTGTGTTAAAATATGTTAAATTGGGTTAAGAACTGAATGTAATTGGTTTTGCATGAATTGATTAATGTTTGTATAAAGATTGGAAGTTAGATTGTTGAACAAAGCTCAATTGAGCTATAAAATCTATACAATTGACTTGGGAAAGAAAGTAAGTATATTTCTAGAGCTCCAAATGATATGAAATTTTACAGGCTATTAGAATAATGTGTCAAAAAGCTACCCACAAAATCTCAAATCAATTGGATGAAGAATGAAGAAGATATGATGAAAACATCAAGTGGTGATGCATGCTATCAGCATAGGCATCAGTCGACCGAATGAGTTGGTGCAAGGCATCGGTTGATCGAATAAAGACATCGATCGACTGAATAAAGTGAAGGTTGGCTGAATTAAGTGTTAGGTCGACTAAATGAGACCATCAGTTAACCGAATAAGGTCATTCGGTCGATCGAACATGACGAATATGTAACTGTAAGTTGGCAACGGTTATATTGAGCAACAAATATATTATTTAATGAATATGAACATTGGGCAACTGCTAATTGAGCTTATGAAGAGTATAAATAGGTGTGTTGAGTGTTTTTTATATATCCAAGAAGTGTAGAAAGTGTTTATACATTATTGTTGAATATTCTTAAGGGTGTATGAGCTATTGATGAAGTTGCAGTTGTATTTTTGTGAAGGTTACTCTTAAGTCATAAAAAGAGTGTTCTAGGTTATTCTTGATCCTTGAAAAAGAAGAGTGATAGGTTATTCCTAAGCCTTTAAAAAGGGATAGTGAAAGGTTATTTTTTAGCCTGTAAAAAAGATTGTATTGTATACTTTTGTTAATTACAATAAAAATGAAATCTCAACAGTGGTGTTGAGGACTAGATGTAAGGCAAGTAGATTGCACCGAATTAGAATAAATCGTTTATGTTTCTTCTTCCCTTCCTCTTTTATTTTTATGCATTTAATTTAATTTTTTAAGTTATTATTATTATTTAATTTGTACAATTAATTATTGCTTAACTTTCGCATTTAATTGAAATTAATAAAAAGACTTAGGTTGATAATATTGAAAATAGTTTTTTTAAGAACCTAAGTCACCCCCTCTTAGGTGCCACATAAGGCTAACAGAAGACAATACATAATATCATGAGGTTTTATCTTTAGTTCAATGAGAAAATTAAAAATAATTTTTTTAATCTCTACATTTATAATAAAAGAACAAAACTTAAGGCTTTTACTTGCATTTTCACATTATTACACGATACAGAAGCGGTGTTTTTGTTTATTCATTCTAAGCATCAAGTCATTTCTCACTAATTATTAGTCTTCAGTCATTATTCTTTTTATAAAAATTAGTTTCTTAATCTCATAATATGATTTCACCATTTTTATTATTTTACATTCTTCTATATTTTTTCCACAAAATTTCAAAAAACTAATTATATTATTTATTAATCGCTCATTCCGTTAACTAGGATAAGAAAAATTAAATGTATATCCTTTTTACAAACAATAAGAACGAAAAGGCATTGATCAATGCAATATTTTGATGCTTACTCATACGAGTCTTGTGATGGATTGATGAAGCATAAAAATTTTAAATATCTTACAGGTTTTTGCCTGGCAATATAGGTTAAGTAAAGCTTATTGTGATAACATTAGCAAAATTAGTCAAGAAGGGATTGAAATGTACTAACTGGATCGTATAAAATTGTCTAGTTGATAAAAAATGAAAAAATTAAGTAGTTTTCTTTCGAAAACTTTGATTATTTGATGCATTTAAGAATTATGGAAATTTGATATATGGATAAACCACTAATGGTATGTTTGGTTCATAGGAATAGTTATTCTATTACCCATCTATTCCTAAGGAATAAGAATTCTTTGTTTGGTTAACAAAAAGCTTACGGAATAACTATTCCAAGAATACATATTCCTTTATTTACTTTTTTTCTCCTTGGCGTGTCCTCTTCACACCTCCCAATAATAATAATAAAATTAATAACAATAACAATAGCAATAACAACAACAACAACAACAACAACAATAATAATAATGATATTAATAAGGGTAATGATATTTTGGTCTTTTTGTTTGTTATTCCTTTGTCATTCCAACTTTATATTTTGAAACCAAACACTAACATAGAAATTCTTTAGTAATAAACCAAAAAAAGTAATACATATTCCATTATATTCCTCATCTATTCTATTCCTAAGAATAACTATTCTATTCCTTATCTATTCTAGTCTTTAAACCAAACATATCGTAAATAATGGTTTCATAACCTAAGAGCCTAAGTTTGAAATATAATACGAGGCATAAAAGGTTTTCAATAAATACATCAAAAGGTGTGAAGACTTTTCAAAGATTGAAATATAATTAAATAGAATGTTTTAATCCCCTCTCACCACGTACTCTTCGACCTATAGCTTGGCCTGATTGCTCAAGTAATATAGAAAAAAGAAAAGATGTTTTTGCAGAAAGAAGGTTGTGATTAAAAAATTAAATCATGCACTTTCTAAAAGAAACTATTTCATATGGAATTATACTCTTCTTATTAATGGTTATTTCCTTTTTTTTTAAATAGAGATTACAAGTGCCAAAAAGTTGAAAGAGATTTAAAAACGAAGGAAATAATAAAATATTTATGTCAATTCTAATTAAATTTAAAAAGAGAGTACAAATATATATAGTACAATTACAAGATGATGAGAAGAAAACTAATAAATAGCTATAAATCAGTGATTCTAATTTATCCTAAATAAAAAATATAACAATATATGAAAATTGTATAATCTTGATGTTTATGAGAAAAAGTAGCTATCTTCAATACAGGAAAATCAATAATCTTCAGAATCTCCAATATAGGAAAATCGATAATCTCCAATATCTCCAAAAAAGAAAAATCATTAAACTCCAACACTCCCTTTCAAGTTGGAGCATAAAAGTTACGAAGGCCCAACTTGCCAACAAAAATTGGAATTAAGGAACGTCGAGTGAAACTGAATACAATCATGAATAAAGTGAAAATAAATTTCAATAAATTTCTTGCACTCATGATGGACAGGGTTGGCAAAATTTTGTAATGCAACGTGATTGTCATAAAGAAGTTGTACAGGAAAAGAATGAACAATAGTTAATTCTTTGAGTAATATGCGAAGCCAAATGATCTCGTACACAGTAGTTTCCATAGAGCTTCAGCAGAAGAACGAGACATCGTAGTTTGCTTCTTGGTTTTTTAAGAAATAGGAGACCATGCAAGAAGAATAAAATACCCAGTAATAGAGTGACAGATGAGAGGAAAACCAGCCCAATCTAAATCACAATATACATAAAGAGAGAGGTCACTCTTAAAAGATAGGAATATACCTTGGCCAAGAACAGAATTAAGATATCGTAAAATACAAAGAGTCGCAAGCCAATTCCCATGACGTGGTTAACTCATAAATTAGGACAAGACATGAATTGGGTAGCATATCTTAGGTTTAGTAATGCTGAAATAGATGAGCCTCCCAACAAGATGACGATAAGCACCTGATTAATCCAAGGGGTGTTGTCATCTAAAGTCAATTTATAATTTTGTTCTGCGGGTAAGGGCAAAGGTTTATCACCAATTATGCTAGCTTCTTGTAAGATATATAAATTATACTTACATTGAGAAAGAAAAATGCCATCAGAAGAGTGAGCTACTTCCAAACTAAGGAAGTATTTAAGGAGATTAATACCCTCAATATGAAACCATGCATTCAAGTAGGCTTTGAGAGCAGCAATGTGGTTGGTGTAATTACTGGCTATAGTAACATCATCTACATAGACAAGTAGTATAGTGGAGGTGGAACTCTTATTATAGTGGAAGAGGGAGGAATCTGCCTTATATTGAATAAAGCCAAAGTGAAGAATATTAGTAAAAAGTTTGCATGCCATTGTCCATATACCTATTTTAAACCATAAAGAGATTTGTGAAGACAACATAACTATCGACCATTAGATGGTAAGTAAAAAAAGGGTGGTGTCAATTAGACATCATTTTCAAGACAACCATGCAAAAAGGTATTATTAATGTCAAGTTGATGCAATTCCCAGGACTTAGCAGTGGCAACTGCTAACAATGTACGAACAATGGTAAGCTTAACAATTAGTGCAAATGTTTCAGTGTAATTAAGTCATTCAACCTGCATATATCCTTTGGTTATTATGTGAGCCTTATATTGTTCAATGATACCATCATAATTATATTTAATCTTGTATACCCACTTTGATCCAATAGCTTTCTTGCCAAGAGGTAACTACTCTAAGGTCCAAGTTTGATTTTGTTCAAATGCTTCTAATTCTTTTGACATAGCATTCTACCAACAAACATCTTGAATAACCTATTGAAAGGTTTTGGGCTCATCATGTTGAGTGACGACTATTAAAAAATGAATAGAGGATGAAGTCAATTTAGAATAAAAGAGAAAATGAGTAAGAGGGTAGGACATACCTAAGGAAGTGTGATTGTAAGAGGTAAAAGATTCAATATTATAACCAGGCAAATCAACATGAAAGTCACAAAAGTGTTGAGATAGTTGTCATGTACGAGAAGGCGTAAGGCAGGTGGTATGGTTTGTGGCATTGTGGGTATATCAGTAGATGTGACAATACGATTATCAGAGATTTAAGCAGTTGGTAAAGGTATAGGGTCGTAATTAGTAATAGGTAAAAGAACTGGTATATAAGGCAAAGAAAGGATTACGAGTAGCTGGTTATAAAAAGGAAATATATATTTATATAACACTATATCTCTAGAGACAAACCATGTGTGTGCGGTCACATCATAAACTTTATGCCCTTTTTGACCATGTGCACAACCAATGAAGATGCAAGCTATGGCACGCTCTTGAAATTTGTCCTTAGATCGAGGAATAACATATACATAACAAAGACATCCAAAAACCTGAAGATGAGAATAATCTGGTTATCTAGAAAATAAAACTTCAAAAGGGCTTTTTCTAGATAAAAGAGGTGCAGGGGTGTAATTTATCAAAAAAGTTGATGTCAAGATACATTCACCCCAAAACTTTATAGGTAATTCGGCTTGAAATCGTAAGGGTTTAGCCACTTCAAGAATGTGTTTTTGTTTACGTTCCACCATTTAATTTTGTAGGGGTGTGGAGACACAATAAAATTGAGGAAGGATACCATGTTGTTGACAAAAGAATTGGAAGGTATCATTTATAAATTCAGTACCATTATCACTATGAATTTGTTTAATAACTTTCACAAATTGCCTGGTGACCATAACAAATAAAGATACCAACTTAAGGTAGACTTCTGATTTGGTTTTAAGCAAGTAAACCCAAGTGGTTCGATTATAATCATCGAAAATACTTAAAAAATAGTGAGCATCAAATAAAAAGGTAGTAGAATATGGTCCCTAAACATCACAATGTATTAATTTAAAATATGCATAAGTTTTAGTAGAACTAGTGGGAAAAGATGGTCAAGATTGTTTGGCTCGATGATAAGAATCACAACATTATTGAAAGACTTATAATAAGAAAAACCTAAATTGAAAGACAATAATTTTTCAAAAGACAAGTGTCCTAGAATTTAGTTCCATAAAAGAAGGGGAGAAGCATGTGGGGAACTGGTAGCATACAAAGAGATTCTGATTGCCTGAAAATAATAAAGTTCACCTTATAATTAACCCATTCTAATTAGCTTCTTCGTAGGTAGGTCCTGCAAAATTCAAAAGGAAGGAAAGAAGAGGGCAACATAATTCAACGTGTTGGTTAGCTTACTAATAGAAATAAGGTTGCATGTAAAAGAAGGTATATATAGGACATTATGTAAGGTACAATATGTGTAAACGAAATATTCCCATAAGATTTAGCTGAGGTATGAGAAACATTTGGAATTTTAATTGATGAGTAATGGGTTAAGGATTTATGAAAAGAAAGGACATTCTTATGGCATGTCATATGATTAGAAGCACCAGAATCCAAAATCTATTTAATATTATTATTGGATAGAGAAATTGCCTTACCCGCAAAGTTGGCAGTAGAGTTAGTGTGCTTTTCGAGATTTAAAAGAGTTATAAGTTGAGCATACTGCTTGTTTGTCAATCCATAAACGGGATGGTCACTGTGGTCTATAGAAAGTTCAAAACATTGTGAACTATTGGTCACGTTACCTTTGTTTGGTTTCTTCCCTTTATCCCACCATTCTAAATACTTATGTAATTCAAAATAGGTTTCGTTGGTATGTTTTTTCTTCTTATAATGTTCCCAAAATAACTTGGAGGAGTCACGGTTGTTTATCGACTTATTTTGAATGTTACTATTTCTATTATTACCGCTATTAGTAAGGAAAGTTGCCCCCTCAATTGTTGTCATTCCTCTTGAGTGACTAATGTATAAATACGAGATAATAAAGGTAATGGATGCACCCTTTTTTTTCCCTTTTCAGTGACAAACATCTTTGCCGAACCACACGTACATGGTGGAACCTGAGAGTATGTAATGAGCTCGTCCTAAATACCTTTTAGTTTAGTGTAATATATTGAAAAATTCATACTTGGCTGTAAAGTATTTACTAATTTAGTTTTCAATTGATGAATATGAGAGGCATTTCCTTGTGAAAACCACTCTTCAAGGTCTTTCCATATCTCTTATGCCGTCTCAAAGTACGCCATGCTGTCATAAATAGTGGAGTGGAGTGGACTGGAGAGAGTTAAATAGTCAAGAAATGGCCATTGAATTGCATTTAACCCATATGAGTTCATTGGGTGAACCAGGTGGTGGAAGCGGGAAAGATTCATCCACAAAACCAAACTTGGTTTTAGCCTGAAGTGCATTTGTCATCCCACGTCTCCAAGTAGGATAATTTTCTTCTTTTAGAAGACATGTAACTAAGGCAATGCTAGGATTATCATATGCATGAAGAATGTTTAGCGATAAAGAATCATGGTTTGAATAGACGATATAGAATTAGTCATTTGAATTTTTGAAAACCATAAGGCTATTTTTTGTCATGGCTCTGATACCATGCCAAAAAGTTGAAAGAGGTTTAAGAATGAGAAAGATGATAAAAGATTTGTGTCAACTCTAATTAACTTTGAAAATGAAGTATAAATATATAAAGTATAATTACAAGATGGTGATAAGGATACAAATAAATCATTATAAATCAATTATTCAAATTTATGTTAAATAAGAAATATAACAGTATATGACAATTGTACAATCTTAACGTTTATGAGGAAAATCAGTGACCTCCAATACAAGAAAATTTGTAATCTCCAAGATCTCCAATATCGATAATAGAGGAAAATCATTAAACTCCAATAATGAGTGAAAAAAGATGACATATTCAATTTTTTAGTAATTAAACTTAGCTTGTGTAAATGAGAATATTTTGAACTTTATCTACAACTCATTGTAATAAGGAATAATTAACTAAGATGAAAAACCATATGATCATTAGATAGTAGAAATTTGTTAAAGGACTAGATGCAAATTTCACACTAGAAAACAAAAGACTATAATATTATATATAAACAATGATTTATAATAAAATGTTTTAAGGTTTTAGTTTAAAATAGAACTACTTTTACATATGAATCACTTATTTTCTAAATTTTAAAATAATATCAAAGTAATTAAAAGACTTAATACAAACTTCACATTAAAAATAAAAAAGAATAAAAGGATTTATATACAACATTTAACAAAATTCTCCAAACACAAAAAGAAAAATAAAAAATAAACTTAAATAAGAGTTCGTGGCTTAAGATATCTATATACACATCATTTCATATTATTTAGTCATTGCTAAACTAATGAGTACGATGATTATTTTAGGCTTTCATTACTGTAAAAAAAATCTGAAAATAAAATTAAATAGATGTATTAAAAAAACTAATCATGTGTGCTATAAAGTGTCTGTACCACATAATTAAAAAAAAAATAACTAAGAAGCTAACATCTTATGGCCACCTAAAGGCTTCTTAGTCATTTCATAAAAAAATTAAAGATTTTTTGGTAATTTTGTAAATAAATTAGGAGTAACAATGTAAATGTAGTAAGGGTAAAAACATAAATGTGTAAATATATTACGGGTGAAAATGTAAATGTATATTTAAAGAATTGTGAATTGACGTTTGTACTCTATGTTTAGTTTATTTTTTGTTTTTAATTTTTGTTTCTTATTTTTCTAAACACAAAAATCGATAAAGAAAGCATGCTAATACAACACAAAAATTGATAAAGAAAACACAATTACCAATACAAAAATACAACAATCACAACACAAAATCACAATTCACAATCTAACTAAACATCCGGCAAAATAGAGAAAAAGACAAAATAATAAAATAGAAACTTTATTTCAAAAGGTATGGGCCCACATAAAACCGGCGTTGGCTTCTTAGTCGAATTAAAAAAAATTCAAATGGTAGATTTTCGTTAATAGATGGCAGGAATTCTAGTTGGCCGATTGTTGTTAGATTAGGGGCAGGTCGTGGGTGTCCATGTAATGACAACGAAATTTTTCTCGTATTAATTTGTACATATATGATATGTTTTAGAACAATGAAAAGTATAAAGACTACAAAGCTCGCATTTAATATATCTATTCAACGTTTAATTCTTTTTTAGTGATCTTATTAATCTCTATTATTTATATTTATTGGTTATAGTAAATATTTTATTATTTATATTTGTTAGTTATAGTAAATATTTACTTCTAAAGCAAAAAGTGCTTTTTTAACATTAACCTTTTAACAAATTTTAAGTCAAACTTTAATGCTTTACAGCGTCTTCATCAAATCTTAACGTTTCTAAAATATTTTAAAAGAATCTAATATTTCACTAATATTTAAAAATAACCTTTGAGTAACTGTGACTAACAGATTCTATTAACCGTCATGTGCCAGAATAGTTAGTCCATTTTTACACTAAACACTACTCGGCAATTTTTAAAAATTTTTGTGATCAACCCACCTGTGCCATGTATGTGACACCTCACAGTGGGCCCTAGCACAATTTTTTCTCTGTGAATTAAGGAAATGACGTCGTTTTGTAATATATGAATTAACTGATGAAACTGCGTCGTGTATCAACTTCTTCTTCTCCAATGTTAACGTCACTCCTCTCATTCTCCAGTTGGGTTGTCTCTATCGTCTGCTTCCGTATTTAGGTCACTGCCATTTTTGAGTCACTTATGAGCTCAGGCGTTGGGCCACATAACACCTTCGCTTTAGTAATTTCTTCCTTCTTTCCCCTTCTGTCTTCATTACGTTACCAAAAAGGTTTTTTTTTTTGTCCAGGATTGTTTTTCTATGGTGACTGAACAAATATTGATAAACATAATAACCTATGCTATCGAAACTTTTATCTTTCATGCTATCGACTTGCGAAATTTATATATCCTTTAGCTGATCTTTTAGCTTTGGCAAACCATTGTGACTTTATTTGGATACTGAATTATGGAAAAAATTGATGAATATTGTTATACGATTAAAATCGTAATGAGAAATTCATACAGAGCTATGTTCTTAGAATCTGTGTGGGTCTTTTTTTGCTTAGCTTTTATAACAGATATTGTAGTGTCTTTTTCTACTGCTTTTTTGGTTGGAGAAATGTCATTTTTTGGTTATTTTCTGCTTGTTTTCTGTTTGTATCAATGTCATTTTATACCTTTACAAAAACAAAGATACATCTAAATTTGTGATTTGTACAATGTTGGGAAGCATTGTTTGCAGAAGTCATTATCTTGAACATAATATGCAA
Source organism: Pinacopodium congolense (assembly GCA_028565735.1). NCBI lineage: Eukaryota > Viridiplantae > Streptophyta > Magnoliopsida > Malpighiales > Erythroxylaceae > Pinacopodium > Pinacopodium congolense. Next base: position 10,822,658 of record JAOXYD010000007.1, read on the forward strand.
TGGTTAGTGCCAATGGCCCATAAACTGGAATGAACGAGTGGATATCATTCCTTTTGGTTCCACGGAGTAGGATTTCCACTTAGCGTATTTAATTCCTTTGTTCTATGGGCCAAATCTTGTTTACTATTTGTAATTGTTTTAATTTTGTAAAGTTGATTTAGGGGATAGTTTTTGTCAATAATCAATACTTATTTTGATGTTATTTTTTAAATTGTAACACTATAAAAAGAGAAATGGGATGTAGGTAGTAGTAGCACTATAAAAAGCATGTGATATTTCAAAGGCTCTCTCTTTTATACCAAGAAAATGAAGTCTTCTTCTAGTTATTCACATAGTTCTGGTGAAACTGCTCAAGACCTATAAAAAGAGAACTTTAAACTTCAACAAGTTAGTTAAATGTTATCACTAATCTTTAATTATATTTATACTTTTTTCTTGCCTATCTAGTATTTAGAATTGACATTACATGATGCAAACATCCTAGATTTCAAATTTAGTTAATCTTTGCTTGGCATTTAAATGTTCCGTAATGAATTTAGTTAAACTTTGGATTATGGCCTGTCTTATGGTTATGTGCTTCCACTACCTATTATGTTGTAGTTGTGACACAGTTAATGACATGCAACTACTTCATTATCAGAACACAGGTTGGAAATGGAATCATCGTCATCAATTTGTAAGTCATTCAATATTAATGTTAGTAAGGTAGTTTGTTTTGTGGAATAACCACTGTATTAAAGACTTTAAGATCAATTCATAATCCAAAGAGGAGATTTTTGGATGTGGCAATTATCTGATAAGTTATTTGTAAGTCAATTGTGAACTAAGTATTATCTTACGTTATATTTAATGTAAAATCAAGTATTTTTGGTAGGCTAAAAATTGTAAATTTTTCAAGTGGTACGATAATGAATTTAGTACGAGATCTATTGAAGTCATTATCAAGCAAAGGAAAGAAACTTAGACATTGAAGAAGGAGTTACAAGAAGCTCAAATGAGGAAAACAACGACAAATTCTCAATTTAAGTTACAAGAATCAAAAGAGCATGAAGACAATTGAAGTTCTATAGGGGATAAAAAGATTAATATGTTGGAGAAAGAGCATGGGATCAACTGAAGTTCTACATGGAAAAGATTAATATGTTAGAGAAAAAGTATGAGGAGCAACTAAAGTTCTACAGGGATAAGGTTAAGATGTTAGAGAAAGAGCATAAGGACCAATTGAAGTTATATGGGGATAAGAATAGCATGTTAAAGAAAGACAAAGGAGAGTTAAAGATTATGCTAAAAACTATTTTAGTGAGATTGACTATACTTTTATTTGTTGTATCTTATAGCTTTGTTGTAATAAGATTGTGATGAAATGTATTGTCTTTTATATCAGTGACCTATTTTGACTACTATAATGAAATGTGAATTGATGTTTTTAATGATGTTTACAATGAGTTTTGTATTGTCATTTTTGTTGATTATTACAATTTACTATATTTGTTTAAATCTGACTCTATGTTAATGTATCTCAACAATCGTACAATAAAATATACTTACAAATTACATTACATTTTTTTACCTAAAGTATTTGAAAAGGGCTCACAACATAACTAAGATCACATGATGCTCTTGATTCATTTGTAACCCAATTGCATACTCTTAGATGCTTTATACACATCCTAAGACACCTATTTATAAGTGAAAATCCATTAACTAGTCATTTATTACCATAAGTACACATTAAAGGCTATTAAACTCACATTTTTTATTACAAACTAACCGTTGCAATTGATTTCACAATGCACTGGCTAACCACTTTTGCACAATAGTCATTAAATCCCTAATCGGCAACTCATATTGTACTAGTTGACCAATCTCTGCATATAACACTTACTGTTCAACCACTAACCCTAAAAAAAATTGTTTTTAACACTTCCTAACATATCCAAACTTCTCTACAACATATATAAACACTTCTTTTTCGCAAATCTTAACTCATACATACTTGATATGGTTATTTTTATTTATAGTTTGAGCCTTGATTTGATATGATTTAAATATAATTTTATTAATTTTAGTTATTAATTTATTTAATTTTATTATATTGTTATATTTATCTAAGTTTTTTTAGAAAATTAGCATTTATTGGTTTTTATTTACTATTTTACAGGAATTTAAGAGATTTAAAGAATCTTAAATAAAGAGAAAGTTGGATTAGAAAGGGAGGGACATTTTTCTTAGAGATAGGAGGGGAAAGAGTGATGTTTTTTTAGAGAGAGAAAGAAGTTAATTTTTAGAGTTTTATATTTATTTGGAGAGAGAAGAGGAAGAAGAAGAGGAGAAAAAAACCTTAAAGGAGCATCTCAAGTGAAGAATCCAAGAGTCTTCTCTTTTCTTATCTTTCTTTTTTCTCGCTATTTGTGCTTATGATCCATTTATTGTTTATTTGTACTTTTTATTATGAGTAACCAATCTTCAACTAGAGTTAGGGATATGACCTAATCAAAGGAGACTTCTGATTATAGATATTAGTTTTCTTGATTAGTTGAATTTTCAATTATTTTTCTTGGTATAGTTTCCTTATGCTTATTGTGAACAATATGTTTGGCCACCATATAATTTTCTTATGATGATTTATATGAATGATTGAAAGGAGAAGTATAACTTTGGATCTAGGAAAGTAGAAATAATTAAATTGGTAATGAGGTATTTCAATTTGATTATTATGCATTAATTGTTACTTAAATAATCTATTTAAATTATTAACCATTGAGAATCAATTAATTCTTAGTTAGGTACAACTTAGTGACTTGAAAAATCTTTAAGATAATATTTGACTAATTGCACTTAAGAAATAAGAAACTAATATAAAAATCAAATGTTAAATTCAGTTAGGTGAATCTTGAGCTCTAGTGCTATGTTTAATTGAATTCTTTATTAATTACATCACCTTGATAGGTGTTCATTCAATCTTTTAATTTTATGTCTTTTTCTTTAATTGTTTGTTTAGCGACAAAAATTAATTTAATAATAATAATAAGACCTAGTCTATATGGGATCGACCTTGCGTAATACGATCGACCCTATATACTTGCAGGTTTAGTCATTAGATTGCTATCAATACTTTAAAAAGTTTCTTAAAAGATTTTAATGCATCATGATGATTATTTTAGAACTTTCCAAAAATATCTACTCTTGAATATGAAACTTATATTTAAAATACCTAAGTCTGGATGTATATGCATAAGGTCATCCTTGAAACATTTAAAGATAATCAAGATGTGACTTAAAAAAATTACATAGCATAATCTATTAAAGTCAATATCTTGATTCTTGATCCTTCATTCAATGCTTTGGTCTTCTCTAGTTTGTATCTTTACATCCTTTTTTCAATCCTATCTTTATAATAAATCAAAAAATAATAAAACTATTAATAGCAAAGATATTTTATCATCATTAAAGCATAGGTGTAATATCCCTTAGTTCAACAATAATTATAAGATTCATATTACAATTATGAATTATCCCTAATTTGTTGCTAGTCATTACTCAATTAAGACTAGACATTAATAAAGTAAACAAAATAACTCACGTTATATTCTTCTTAATGAAAGAAGTATTCAATCTTAAAAATTAAAATATAAAGATACTTAAAGAAACGTACATGTATTTGCAAGAGAACAAGTTCATTAAATTAATTCTATATAAAAATTTCATAAGTAACAGTACTTATATGTCTGTGAAAATACTCATTCTAATGATTGCATAGATGATCCTTAGACTTAAAATCTCCAAAGCATCTCATGTAAGTATTGTTATAGTTTGACCCTATTAATGGTATACTCTAGTCAAGAATAGATTACTTGGTAGTCATTAAATATAGCATGAACTATGTGAAAGTATTTAAGTGATAAATATATGATTTATCACCCTAAAGTGAATAGGGAGAATGTTCTATTATTCTTAAATAGTATTGATTTAAGAAATCTTTAACAGAAATGTAATGAAACTTTGAAAATAGTTTTCAAATATCACTAACAAATCAATTATTAATAGTAGAGAACTAATATGATTAAATTCAAATAAATTAGATACTAATTTCATATTATATATCTAGTCGAAATATTGTATGATAAAAGAATTGAATTATATAAAAAGAAACACAGACAGGTTAATTCAAAACTACTTTGATTTTAATATTTGAGTGGTTATAATAATTTACTAGACACCAATCTTAACCTATATTATAAATTTTTTAATTAGAGAATTAAAAATAAAATAAATGTAGTTTAATTTATCTAATTCTAGTCATGAATTATAATTATAATTTATAATTATTTTCAATATTTTATGACACTAATGGCACATATAAAGATCAACTGAGGAGAGCAAAGAATTAACTTAAACTTAATTATGAAGTTTGAAAAACTTTAAGAATAAAAAATATAATATTTGATTTTCTAAAAATTATAATTATAATTATAATTAAAGTGAAACTTTAATTATAATTCTTTAATTATAATTATCTTTAATTTTAAACTCAAGTATACGACACCTCTTATAGTATATAGAGAAATCTTGTTAACCCTTTTATAGTTTAAAAATGACACTAAACCTCCTTTGATATGGCATTTCTTGTGACATATCGTTGATATACCAGGATTGATAAGCTCTCATTGACATGGAAGAGGGAGAAGATGGGAGTTGGATGGGACAAAACAATCTCTTTTCACTGTGTAATAATATAGTAAAATGATGTCATTTTTATTGTCTAGATTAAGACTAGTTGCAAAATGACATCGTTTTATGGTTGGAAGTCAACAATCTTCTGTCGCTAGGAAATTCAATCTAATAATCTACTATTAGAATTTAACCCCGTAAAAAATGATGTTGTCTATTGACGGTTTGCTATTGTAAAATTAAATTCAACAATTTAATTACCATAGTAGGCCATCCTAATAACAAACAAAACCCAATAATAGTTCCATTCCAATGATAGAGATAGACAATTGTTAAAGGGAGGTTGATGGCAGAGTGGAAAAACATGTGGAGGGATTGTATTGGAAAATTTTAAGATTCAATTCTCTGTTAGACTTCTGGTACATTACATAAAAATTGATATACATTTTGATGTTTAATGCCTTTTTGGAAAATTTTTCTAAGAATCTATACCATCAAGTTATCTAGAGAAAATGCATAGCTTCTTAATTTTTTAGTATTTTGGGATATTGGAGAGCCATGGGTTCCATTTAAGAACAGGTGTAGGAATATGGTCATTAATTTTAGGATTTTGGTTTAATAAAGTAGTTAATGAATTATTTTGGGCTTTACATTATTTCTCTTCCTGATTTGATCCATGTTCAAAATTGTAGAATCAAAACATAATTAATCAACGGCAATATAAAAGTGAATAACTTGTAAAGTAACCAATTTGTAATTTTAGGGTTAGTAGTAGTAAAGAAATGTAGATTCCAATTTTATGGTATGGTTAATTAGCCATATTTTTTCTTTGTTTTATCATAATTTTTAACTTATATATTCATCTTATTCTTTATAGCCTTAATAATTATGAAACTTATCAATTGACAGATAGATAGAAAGAGAAGAAAATTAGAAAAAAAATTAATAAAGGTGTTTAAAAGGGGAAATAGGATGAGAAACGTTTTGTCTTTTCAGTTACAATGACTTACATACTTCAAATTTCAATTTGGATTTAATGTAAGAATATGATTTGTAGGAATATTGAACAAATTACTATAGACAGTTAGTTTAGATGGCTTATAAGAAAACAATGGTAATTAAAGGGAGTCATACCCTTGGAAATCTATGTTTTTGTTTTCTTCGATAGCACACAAATAAACTGTAAGCTTGCAAGTACCCTATCAAGAAGTCTTTGATTGAGGCATGTAGGAGTCTATTATATCTTGGAAAAAGCATTTAATAACAAAAACAAGTTTTTGCTTAAATTTAACAAAGAAACCAAAGTTATTATAATCAATAGGGCCTGAAATCTAGCTTTCACTCGTAGTGTTTTGGACTCTTAATTTGGTAGAGATAAAAAAAACCATAAAAGTTAATACTATTGCAACTAAACTTCAAAAGCAAAAGGAATAAACAAGTATGAAAAAATGTTGTATGGAGACTAGATATCTGTTCTCATCATTTTATTTACAGACTTCTACCTCCTCTGCTCTATAAATGAAGAAGAGAAGATGACTTAAGAAATGAACATTTAGGGCCATAGAAGGCATTCTATGATATTGCCATGAGAATTTTACACCATTCTTTTCAACTAGTGAAAACTTTGGAAAGTTGATACATTTATATTGGACAATAAAAGTACTGGGTAGTCATTGTGTAGTGATGATAATAGTTTTTTCTCCAGGTGATTCTTTGAATATCATATGCATTAATTTAGGGTTAAAATTACCCAAGTTCCATGTGATTTGGAAAACTATCAATTAGGTTCATATAATTTAAAAACTATTAAATAGGTCTCTAAAGTTCTAAATTATTTTCACTTTTATTCCCTCCGTTACTTTTATGTGCATGTTGATTGACAATACGTCCACGTGGCATCCCACATGGCATAACATGACCATGCCACTTAGCGTTGGACTAATAGTGAAAGTATTTTAAAACATTAGGGGCATATTTGATAGTTTATCAAATTATAAGGACCTAATTAATAGTTTACTAAATTACAAGGATCTAAATGATATTAAATCCAATTAATTATTTATTTTAATAAT
>JAOXYD010000007.1:10830410-10844169 GCA_028565735.1 Pinacopodium congolense
ACCTACAACGGAACCCTGTTCATCCACAACGGCACCCTGTTCATCCTGCTTTCAAACAACAATTTCTTGCCCCTTAAACGGCGGTCTATAGTAGTACAACGGCACCCTACATAGGGGGCTGTTGTACTTTGACTTTTGAGTTGACTTTTTACACAATTTTCATATTTTGACTCCAATCTTCATGTTTAAGCTCCCTAATGCAAAGTAAACATAATAAAACATAAATAGAATATTTAAGTACTAAAATATGGTTAAATTAACATCAAATAACATCAAAAAATACTACAAATTTAACCCCTAACAGATGGCTAGAGAAAAGACATAGACTTAAACATAACTATGTTTTAAGTTAGTGAATGTCCTAGATTAGAGATTCCAATTCATTTATAAGACCCTTAAGTCATTTAAGAATTGTCCTTAGCGACTTAATCAATTGGTAATCCTTAAACAATTTGGAGTTCAATTGCAAAGTTGGAAGTTTTTGGGTTTGTTTCTAGTGCCTTGAGTCAACCTAACTCCTTATTTTTAAGCGTTGGTTTCCTTAGAAGATTGTAATGTAATTACCTTACTAGTTATACAATCAATTCTCTGTGGGTTCGACATTTCAGAGTCTCACATGTACTCCACTTTATTACTAGCGACTAATACACTACCGTTATGTTGAGGATTTGAATTGAAAATAAATTTGAATTTATTGATTAATTTAAGGATAATTAGTGATACCAAATCAACTCAGCAACACCTTAAATTCCATTAATGATGGTGCCAGAACCTAAGGTGATCTAAGGTGTGTAGTATGCCAAGGTGCTTGAGAATTTCTTATGGAATATGGAGCAATATTTTACAGTTGCTAGAATGCCAGATACTAAGAAAGTCAATATGGCAGCCATGTCCTTGGATTGTGATGCAAAGTTTTTATGGAGAATGAGGACTTATACCAAGATCAGTATGGGTAGAGCTCTTGTAGACATGTGGAATCTTATAGAGAAAGAGTGAAATGATTAATTCCTTCTAATGAATATTTCTTGGCTATTGAGAGAAACCTTAAAGAAACTCAAGCAAGATAGGTCGATAAGAGATTTATGTTAAACAATTTAATACTATAATGCTTGATATTGAAAATTAGTCAAAGGAGAACAAGCTTTCAACTTTCTCTCTGAGTTGCAACCTTGGGTGTAAATAGACTTACGGAGGCAAAATTTGAAGGATGTTGTTGGTCCAAGTGTGGTAACTAATGCCTTGGTGGAATTTCATATGGTAAAGGAATCTAAGGCAAGCCCCTCTAATTCTTCAAAGGGAAATGGCCACGACCAGTAGGAGAAGAATGAGGGGAAAAGTAAGAAAGACTCCAAGAATGGGGATTTTAAGGGCAAGGACAAGCATAATGGTGGTTGAAAGAATGGGAGACATCCTTGAAAAATGGCAAAATTGCTTATTACTTGATAGTGCTTTCGTGAATTCACCAAATAATAAAATACGTACCTATCGAACTAATTATGTAGTAGGGCAAGTCAAGGTTAATCTCATAGAGAGCTAATAATGTTTCTAAGCTATTCCTAAGGTTGCACGAAAAGAAAATAAAAAATCGTAGAATGCGAAGACAATTAAACTAAACAGAAATACAAATAAAGAACACAAAGTAAAAGACAAGAAACAAATAACAAATATGAAAGGTTAAGCGGAAGATATTTATGGGATTTAGGACCTATAACTGATCATAGAAGTATATAGATTGTGATTAGCCTGAGATGCTAGCCTATAGATCCAAATAAGCTATTAAATCCTAAGTTCCTCCAACTTTAGATAAATCCCACAAGTTTTGAAAGTATCCCTAACTACACAGCAATCGAGAACAAGCTCTCTAGATTTAATGGCAAAACAACTTTAAATACTAAGGAATGACTAGCCTAATTCACAATCTTGCAAGCTTAGATTGTATAACTTAGATAATTAAAGTCCTAGATTTATTAGTTAAGTTCACTGACAAAACAAATTAACCTATTGCTACTTACAGAAATCACTAGGACTGTTGTATATTACAAACTTATTCTTAGCAATTGAACGAGAAATGATACCTAGGGTGATCAATTCTATGTATAAATCCCTAATTCATGGCATTTAACTAGAATTCCAATTTAACCTTGACCTAAAACACAATACCTAATGAATTTATAATCAATTCTCATAATTATTCATCTAAAATCGCATCTAAACCTTCCAACCCAAGCAAAATCTAAGCTAGCATTATGAAATTAACTAAAAAAAATGATAAAGAACCAATAAACAAAAATAAAGGCAAGAAATAAAAGAGAAAGTTTCTAGAAAATTGGGAATAAAAATATTCATTCATATGTATATAGGCATGGTTCCTAACAATTTTAAGAGATTCAACTATAAACTTATAAATGAACCACCCAAACATTCTTAAAAGTATAATATTGTTTTTTCCTAAGAAAATATTAAACTAAGGAATTTGATATCAAAGCATTCAAAAATCTGGACATATCATTTGAAAATAAAAAACAAAAGCTAAGCTAGTGAAAGGTGCGAAAGAAACGAGAGAGCAGTGGCAAAAAAAAAAAAAGAAAACCCAAAATATGGTTATTAAAATGTTGTCATCCCCTGTAAAGAAAAATCATCTCTATTTTTAATAACGGTTTTTGCTTTTGTCTTAAAAAGCTCTTTAAAAATGTTTATGTCCTACTCTTTTGGAAAGTTTTTAAGTTTTTATCTTTTTTCTTTTAGGGTTACGTGCCCTATCCTCTCAAGAAAAACCCTTGCCCTTTTTAAAACCTTTTTTGCGTATGACTTAAAAGAATAAATCATGTGTCCTCCCATCTAAGAAAGCTTTTTGCACCTTTAAACATTTTTTCTTTCATTTTATAAGAGCAAGTCACGTGTCTCAAACGTGACTTGTTCTTTTCCAGCTTACTTTTTGCTTTGCTTTTTTTTTTTCCATAATTAAGGTAAACTTTGGCTTTTTACTTTAAAATTGAGTCCATCTTCTCATTTCTTAATCCAAAATTTATCAAAAAGGGGGTAACTTGTTATTTAAGTATAATATAGCACAAATTAAGCATTTTTAGACCAAAAATATGAATTAAATTAAGTGAATTTGCATACAAAAATATGATAAAACTCATTCATATCATTACTTATGTGGTGGTCCACATTTTGCATAAGAATGTCTAAGAAAGAGAAGCTCAGTGCCTTAATAGTTGAAGATGATAGAGAATCTTCAAAAGATGTAGAGTTTAATCTGATCACCTTATTGAACATAGTTATTAGTGATTATATTCCTTTTGATAGTCTAATGTATATGGGTGCATTGGTTAATAAGAAATACTTGATCACGATGTTGGATACGAGTGCGACACATTGTTTCTTAGTGGATAAAATGGTGTTCAAGTTGGGTCTTAAGGTATCTAAGACCCCAGTGAAGATCAAAATCACTGTAAGGTACAAGCAGTTGCAAGAGCTATTTCTAAAGTCTTAATAAACATAGAGAGTTGGCACGCCAAAATAAATTTCATAGCCATATCATTGGAGGATTTTGAGATGATATTGGGTATTTTTTTCTTATAACAGTAAAGACAGTGTTATATTATGAGAGGTATGATTTTGATGAGTGAATAAAATTCATTCCATATGAATTTTCGTATGTTTGATATTGGAATGATGGAAGCTACAACAACAGTAAGACATGTTTCAACCACGAGCATCGAGAAAGGGTTGAAGAAAGGAATGGAGATCTATATTGCTATTATTTAGGGGATCAACAAAGACCATGTGGTGGAAGTCCTTAATGTGGTTGCAAGTTTGTTGATGGAGTTTTGGGAGATAATGCCAAAGGAGTTACAAAAAACTCTCCCCTGTCATCATGATGTAGATCATAAGATCGAGTTGGTTCCTAGAGTGATCCCACCTGAACGCGTTGCATATAGGATGTCCCTATTGAAATTAGCAGAACTTTGAAAACAACTTGGTGAATTGTTGGAAAAAGGTTTCATTCAACCATCCAAAGTCCCTTAGAGTGCCCCGACATTGTTTCAAAAGAAACATCCTTCCATCTAAATTATAGGTTATGTGGAAAGAGGTGTCGTAACTAGATCTTTTCTTAGAGATATGACATGACCTATATTACTTTCATTTCTCATATTAATGCTAAAACCATAGAAGAAACTTTTAATGATGAAGTTGGGTTCTTTCCATGAATGAGGAATTGAACATATTTAAGAGGAGCAAGGTTTTTTTCATTAGTACATAGGACTAAAGATCATCAAATTATAGGTACTGAATAGGTGTTTAGCAATAAGCTTGATGAATTAGGAAATATTGTGAGAAAAAAAACTTAGGACAGTGGCAAAAAAGTCTAAACGAGGGGAAAAAATAGATTTGTAGTTAGATTAGAGGAAATTAGAATTTTACTTAAATTTGAATCTTCTATGAGTTTTAAACTTTTTCAAATGGATATAAATAGTTCTTATCTAAATGATTCTAATTAAGAAGAAGTTTATGATAACCAACCACTAAGTATTGAAAATCATAATGCACCCAATCATGTTTACAAACTTTTAAAAATGTTATATGGTTTAAACAAGCTCTTAGAGCATAGTTTGAAAAATTAAGTGCATTTCTTTTACAAAATAGTTTTACTAAGGATAAAGTAGATACCACCATCTTCATTAAAAGGCATATTGATGATATTTTAACTATTCAAATTTATGTTAATGATATAATTTTTGGTACTAATAATGAAAGCTTGTATAAGAAAATTTCTTAATGTATGCATAGGGAATTAAAAATAAACATGACCGAGGAACACATTTTCTTTATTAGTTTACAAATATAGCAAATGAAGGATAGGATTTTTATCAATCAAGTCAAGCACACTAAGGAGCTATTCAAACACTTTGGGATGAACCAAGGAAAGCCTTTAGGAACACAAATGATTTATGAAAAAAAATTGAACAAAGATTAAGAAGGTAAACTTGTGGATTCTAGATTATATAGAGATATGAAAGGTAGCTTACTTTACTTTACAAGTAGGCCTAATATTATGTTTAATGTATGTTTATGTGCTAGATTTTAATCAAGTCATAAAAAATCACATTAATTATCCATTATATGCATAATTACGTGTCTATAGGGAACTAAATCTTTAGAACTTTGGTATTCTAAGAATGAATCCATAAAATTGGTTGACAATTCCATTATGGGTTATGTTAGTAATTTTTTTGATAGGAAGAGGACATCTGACACTAATCAATTCTTAGGTAATGCATTAGTTTCATGGTTTACTAAAAAAAAATCTGTAGCTTTGTCAATCATGGAAACAGAATGTGTAGTAACTAGTAGTTATTACACATAAATTCTTTGGTTTAGGCAATAACTTAGAGAATATGGCATGGAGTTTAAAAAATTTCCATTAAATGTCGTAACACTAGTTCCATATACTTAATAAAGAACCCAATTTAGCATTATAAGACTAGGCATATAGAGATAAGATATCACTTCAATAGATATCATATGTAAAATGGAGATATTGAATTGTAATTTAGTGATAAAACACATCGATTGGCTAACATTTCTACTAAACCAATGAATAAAGATAGGGTTTTCATGATTAGGGGAGAATTAGGCATGATCGACGATAGGTTACTATGAAAATTTTGAGTCATTGTGTATGTTTTTGTCCTTTTTGAGAATGCCTCTGTAATAATTAGTTTTTATAAAATTGGAATCTTTTCAAATATCTAAAACTTTTTTATAATATCAAAATGGTGGAGACTTTTGTGTAATATTAGATGTCTTGTGTAGAGGAAGTTATATTTTTAAGGATTATTTACATATATAAATTGTGTTTTTGAGGTGTAATTTATGTTATGATCCCCTTCATACTTTGTTTCCATATAATGCATTGATGCATATATTTAAGGGGAGTATAATTTGTTATAATACATAAATTAAGGAGGAGTAAGACATGCATGATGAGTATATATGATGTTTGGAGTTACGAAGAAAACAATAACCACTTTGGTTTGTCATGTTTTGATTTGGCTCTATAATATCACACATTTTTTTATCATTAAAAAGGGGGAGATTGTTGATCCAAGGGAGGTTCCATTATTGGTTTTGATGATAAAAGGATGATTATTACTAATTATTTTTTCTATTGTGAAGGTTTAAAGATAGTTTCATTTGATCATAATTTAAAGTGAAATGATTGAACTTAAAGACCAAAACTGAGTATAAAGTAAGATTAAGTAATTTGTGAGCTTTAAGGACTTAACTTAGGTAGTTTAAATTTACTTGTATAGTTTTCTTTAAAGGTTGAATAATCTTAAAGACTTAAAGTTGCATTCATATTTGCATAAGTTTTTCAAAAGTGCATAAAATTTTCATAATGCAAGACAAATTTTTTTTAGTTCAATTAAAATTTCTTGGTATTTAAAATTATTTTAGAGAATATTTGAAACTTGTATGAATTGATTTTGAAGAAAAATAAATATTTTAGATATTAGTTGGAACTTATTTCAAATTGAAAAGTTTCAAAATGTTTTTTAAATTTCTTATATAAAAAAATTCAAATTTTGATTTCAAATGAAAAGTATTTATAACAAAAATCACTTTGGGAGAAATTGTTAAACTTGGTTGAGCTAAGTTTTGGGTGTTTTAAAGTTTTTTGGTCAAGTTTTGAAGAGTTTTACAAGTGCACAATGGCATACTAAAACAACCAGCTAAATGGCGTTATTGGAAGTTTTTTGGTACTTGTGTCTAGTAGTAAAGTAGGGGTACATAATGGCAACCTTAACAATAGCATTGTAGTTCTAAAATATTTATACATTATTAATGATTATAAACAACAATGTGAACAACATCATTTTAGTTAAAAGTGTGTACAAATTCACAACCGTGGTGTATAATAACATTATTGTGGTTTGCATGCTATGGGGATCTGTTAGATGTTGTAATGGCTAGTTTTTACTTTCTAATAAATTTTTAATAAAGAGAAAAGAATATTATTGATTTCTAAAAGCGTTTTAAGCATGGGAAGGCTATTAATACATGGTGTAATGGTACTTGAACAATTTGTATAAAGTTTTAGTAATGGTTTTAAGCATTGAATGTTAAAGAAGCTTGAGTGTGTCACTAGGGCTTAAGGGGCATGATGATCTCATCTTTGTGTTTTTAAGAAATAATTTTAGTTTTTTTGTTCCTAATATAATAAAGTTTTAGTTGTGATTTATTTATAAAGATTTCAAGAAGGTTTCCATTCATATATTAAATCTTAATAAGATTTTGAGCCTTCTACTTATTGGATTTTTAAGTAAAAATCCTTTGAGGTGTATATATTTGTGTAAAGGGAATTTTTGACATTACGGGGATTAGGATTGAATTTAAAGGTTCCTCTTAACCTTATAAGAAGAGACTTAAAAGGTTTGTCTTCACCTTAACAAAAGAATAATTATTATTATAAGAGTTTTTTTTAATCCAAAGAATATTTTTTAAGTGAAATTTCCAAAAATTTCTTATAGAGTTCACGTAGGAAAATTTTTTTCTACCAAACCCTATAAATATTCAATTTGTTTACTGTCTTACCTAATTCTCTGTATAATTTCTTGTGCATTGCTTTTACATTTATATTGTGATTGTTAACATCATTATACACATCATTTAGGTTAAATTATTAGTAGATGTATGATTTATAGTGTTTTAGAACGTAAATTCATATGCGTTTATCCCTATTTTAGTATTAAATTGTCCAATTTATGTGCAATGTTCTTTATTTATAGGTTCATATCAAAAATAAAATATTTTTACAAAAAAGGATCAAGTGTAGTGCACTTTTTAGAAAAGTAATGTGTATCCTTAACAACATTGTTATTGTCATATGAAAAATGTCATTACTGTCTTTTGAGGAGAATAATGAAACCCTCTCATGGTGCCATTATTGTTTGAACATACCACTGTTGCAATCCATTTTTCGGACAGCAAATTAACATAAGTGTATAATGGCATCATTGATCCCCAATACGAAGGCTATTGATGTCTCTATAAGTATATTATAGTAGAGGATACAAAAATAATTAGGATAGGTCACACAATAACTGACTCTAAACCTATTTCAGACATATATAAGACATATTTGGAGACCTAGCAGTCAATATTTAACAATTTTTCATCATCCTTTATCAAGCTTTTGATATTTTCCTCTCTTCTCAATTTAGCTTTAGGTTTTGAGTAGTTTCTTACTTTAAATCAATTGTATTGGATATTTAAGATAGATTTTAAGGATTCAAGGAGTTGAAACATATGATTCAGATCTATAATTTAGTTGGGAGCTAGATATGGTGTTTTCTAAACTCTTAATTTCATTGTGATTAAGTCTTTTTTCTTTTTAATTAATAAACATGTGTTTTATGTTCAATATTTTATGTTCTTTGATTAATATATGTAAGTAGTTTGTTCATTTTTTTGATAAATCAGTATTTGATTAACCAAAAGAAAGATTGTGCAAAAAGGAAAAAAGAAAGAACCTGTTCAAGCAGGGAAAGCTACCAAGCCCTCTCTAGAAAACAACGAATATAAACCTAAGAGGTAGATAGAAATAACCAAAAGCAAAATGAAACTAAGAGTATACTAAATAGAACCAAAGCTAAAGAGCAAGACAAAACAAAATAAAACCACTTGCCTTCTGTAAAAATCAAAGAAACATAGAACAACCTAGACAAAAAATCTAGCACCAATAAGATCACAAAACTAAGGATAAAGCTATTTTGGTTAACCCAAGATGGGCTTTGGATAGAGGATTTAGATCGTTTTGGAAGTCCTCATTGATCACTACAACCTATTTTTTCTCTCTTCCTTCTATGAAAATTAATAAGGTCTTCCATGTTCTAAAAAAACCTTGGCTTTAAAGGGAAGCTAGGTATTATTGAGTCTTCAAAAGATTCTTCTTTGGATGAAGCTACTTTAGTGTCAGAAAATAAACCTAGCTATCTTCCCCATCCTATTAAAATAATTCACAAATTGCTTCTGCTATAAATGCTAAGAAGTCCCTTGCTTCAAGAACCTAAAAATTTGGTTTTCATTTGTCTCATTAAGTGCCTTACTAGAATGTAGGCACCTTATCTCTGGAATTAAAGGATGTTTTCCTTTGTGTAAAACATTAAGACTTGATTTGGACACAAAAAGATAAAACATTAAAAGAAGAAAAATAGGCTATAGAATACTAATAACTCTCCTCAATGTTTAAGCTGAGATTTTCCATAGTTTGAAGAACCACTATAGTGTAAATGCTCCCAACATCTAGGGTTGTATCTTTGAAGATACAATTATTTCTTTCATGCCAAAGGATATAAACAATGGTAGAAAGAATATTGATAGGAAGGTTTATGTCAACATTTATGTGGGTAAAAGGATTACAAAACCATTGTAAAATGGTGGGTAGGTTGACTAAGTTAGGTAAATGAATTTGAAAGTGATTGAGCATATTAAACTAAACTATTTTTGAAAATTAATATTAAAAAATAGATGGTTTACGTTCACATTGTTCGAGATAAATAAATAGTAGAAATTGGGAAATTTTGAAAAAATAAGTCTATCTCTGGTTTGCAATTGTTTTAGAAATGCTATCCAAGGAATAAAGGAACATCTTGGTCTAGTTCTCGTATTCCAAACCAATTTATGCCAAGGGACGAGCAAGATAGGTGGTCTCAAGATTTTATAAGCTAAAGAATTATGTAAGACTTCGTAGGAATAGCTAGTCACTCTAGTCTGTCAGTTTGTCAACACCTAGGTTAATAAGGTAAAGAATCAAGATTTTGGATTATCTCATTTGTAGCTTCACTCCAAATCTTGCTATTATCTCTAATGGTATCAGAGACTGTAGAATTTAAATGCAAATTAGATCCATTGATTAATCTTATAGTCAAGAGATCCAAAAGAATAACTCTCAGATGCCAAGGATCCTGCCATAAAAGAAGTAACCCTATTTCCTATCTTGAATCTAAAATGATTCCAAATAAGGTCCCTAACTTGTAATAGTTTCCTCCAACTTCAAGAGCTATTATTATTTGATTTCACTATCTAGAAATGCTTACATCTAAGAATGATAATATTCACCCATTTGATCTATAGAGCTTCATAATCGTTAAATAGAAACCAGATTATGTTTTCCTAGTAGGACATTATTTTAAGTAGTTAAATGCTTAATACGTAACCCACCTTCTCTTTTTGATCTACAAAGATCACTCCAATTAATTTTAGCTAGGTGATTAGAGGTATTAGCCCCAAACCAAAGAAAATTCCTTAATTTAGTTTCAATATCTTTGATAACAGAACAAGGAATAATGAAGTGAATAGACCAATAGACTTAGAAGTTAGATATAATTGAATTGATCAGTTAAAGTCTGCCAGGATAGGAAAGAGTTCTATTTGTGTAGTTTTTAATGCTAGCATCAATTTTATCCAAAAGAGGCAAGCAGTCTATCTTAAAAAGTCTGCCACTCAAAAAAGGCAATCCTAATTATCTAATAGTAAGATCTCCTTTTTGAAGACTTTTTAAGTTTCTAAGCTATTGATCAAAAGTATTCGTATTAGAGGATAAAAAATACTGACTTATATAAAGATTCATTTCTAATCCGGAAAAATTTGAAAATAGGTGGATAAAATGAAACAAAGTTTTCATAGAGTCAATATCTGCATGGTAAAAGAGTAAAAGATCATCAACGAACAAGAGGTGCAAGAGCTTAAGTATAGCACATCATCAATGGAATTTAAACTTATTAGTAGGAGCAATAAAAGAGTCTATTCTCCTAGGAAAAAGCTTCCTTGCAAAGAATGAAAAGATAAGGAGACAAAGGATTCCCTTGTCTCAGTCCATACTTTCCATTAAAGAAATTGGAAGGAGTACCATTGATCAAGATAGAGTAAGAAGGAGAAGTAATACATTCCTCAATCCACATAATATAAATTAGAGGAAAACTTAATGACAAAAGCACATTGTGTAAGAAGTCCCATTGAATAGAGTCACGGGCTTTTTTAAGATCAATTTTAAATGCACACCTACTATGATAATTATTTAGGTGATAGTTCTTAGAAATATCTGGAGCAAGTAGAATATTGTCCCCTATTCAACGACCCAATATAAAAGAATATTTATTATTAAGCCATATTGTTAGGGGTTAAATGTATAGTCTTTTTGGATGATGTTTGATGTTAATTTAACCCTAATTCAGTGTTTAATTGTTAAATTTATGTCTTAAGATGTTTACTTTCCATGATGGAGCTTGGAAATGAAGATTGGAGCAAAAACTTAAAGAATTCACCTTAATTCTATCCATTAATGGCCCCCTAATAGGGTGCCATTAAAGGAAAAACAGGGTGTCGTTTAAGAGTGAAGAATTTGAGCATTAATGGCACCTTCTCAGGGTGTCGTTGTATGGAGGCAGGGTGCCATTGTTCACCATAGTTAACAATTTCAACTCTAAATCTTGAAGATTTCAACTCTAGCATGTCCTTAATTAATTCTACTGTCTTTTAACACATTTGGGAGGTCAAAAGTGTCTGCATACAACAAAAAAAACATAAAAAACATGTAATTAACATGTAGAATTCAGATATAACTGTATTTGGAGAAGCTCTTGCTTCTCTATGATATTTTCTTAGATAGTTTAGGCCTCAAACACTTGTAATTTGAGTTTTAGATTGTATTTTGAGTTACTGTTTGTTGGAGAACATTACTGAGACATGTATCTGAGTTTCTAAATCATCATAGGGGGTTTTCTAACTCGTATAATTACTTATATTCTCTTGTTTTTCTGATTAATGAAAGTTTATTTTCTTATGTGTATATTTTTTAATTTTTTTTGATTTTCTTGCTAAATCTTGTGGATTTCGAAGTTGTGTTGATGTCTAGATCAAGTTAAGAAGTTCAAGACTTGTCCAGAAGCTTTCTAAACATGTTTTATAACTTTTAAACTGCTTATTTCAGCTTATATTTATAGATCTATCAAAGTATGTAGCTTAAGATGCATGTTTATATGCGTTGATGATTATGTGTGCTTAAATATATTTTTCAGCTTTGGATTTATGTTTTAATGTTTTATGAGATTCTGAATGCATGTAATAAGGTCTAATTTTGTTTATTGAAGCTCTTAAAGTTTTGATTTTAGCGTGATCAACTAAGATTATAGTGAAAAATAATCTAGGATCTGGGAAATCTACCTAGGTTGTTAGAAAGATCAATAAACAACATAAATCAATCCTTGCATGACCAAAACTAGATTATTTATGAGTTAGAGGTCTGATATTAAAATTTCAAAACTCACGTTCTTGAAATTAAAGCCCATTAGCTTGATTTAAAGCATAACCAAACTTTAAATTAAGTTTAATGGAGAAAAGGCATAAGTCTTAACCATGGTGGAGGAACTCTAATTTGCATTTAAGTTTGCTTTTAAGCTCAATTAATTCATTAATCACTTATCTAGAGTTGGATTCCACAAGTTTACAATTTTCAATAATTTTATAAATCATTTTATAATTTAAAATTGAAAAGGTTTGAACCATAACTAAGATAGTTATTAGTTTTATCTTTTCATCTTTTAATCAATTAATTTAGAATTTCCTATATAATTGTAATATAATTAATCTAGTATTTAATGTTTAAAATACCATATATTTTTCCCCGTAGGTTTGACCCTCGGAGTCTGAAAATTACTCAACTTTATTACTTGTTCGATAGGTGCACTTGCCTTTCGTCAAGTTGTTTTTCACTTAATTTCATTTTGGTTTTCAAAGTAAAATCGGTTTAAAGAACTCCCATTTTTAATTAACGAATGAACAACAAGTTTTTGGTGCCATTGCTTAGGATTAATTGTTGTTTTAAAGTTAATATTAGAGAAATTGATTCCAATTACTCTAGGATGTACATTTTGTATATAGTCTTTTAAGCCTATTTACTTGTTTTTATTTTCTTTTATGTTTTAATTTGCTTTTCAGTGTTTTGAGTTTGATTCTTAGCCTGTGTTAATATTAATTGTATATTTATTGTTAAGAATCAATTTAAATGGAACATCATGAGAACTTGGTTTTTTAACCTCACAAAGAACCAACCATGTTGAAATTAGTTATGCAAACTAGGAGTGGTTTTAAGTCTAACATTATTAGACCTATGATAGACTCAAATTACTTCGAAATTCCACATATTCTCATTTCCATGATTAAGTCTTTTCAATTTAGTGGTTCATCTTTAGAAAATCCAAATGATCATTTAAGAAAATTTTTGGATATCTGTGATTTCTATCAAAATTCTGAAATTTCAAAAAACGCGCTTAAACTCAAGTTATTTTCTTTTACTTTGAAAGATAGAGCTCGCACATGGTTGAACACTTTTCCACCTAATAATATCCAAACATGGGATGATCTTGCCAATCACTTTTTAGCTAAATTCTTTCCTCTAGTTAAGATAGCTAAATTGACATTTTTTATTTCAACTTTCGAACAATATAAGGGCGAGAGTTTGCATGAGTTTTTGAAATAATTTCGAGAGCTACTTACTAAATGTTTGATGCATAACTTCAGTATTGTTAAGATAGTTCATATTTTCTATTTATGACTTAGACCATCCACTCATAATCTTTTAAATGCTGCTTCTGGATGAATTTTGATGAGTAAAATTGATAAGTGTGATTTTAGGTTATGTTTCTAGGTTGTTTTTAGGTGTTTTAAGTGTGTCTTTGTGTGTTTTAGCTTT
>JAOXYD010000007.1:10844269-10858124 GCA_028565735.1 Pinacopodium congolense
TTGTGAGTTTAATGGTGATGATTTGAATGTGTTAATTTGAAATGATTTTGATCTTTAGTTAATAGTTAATTGTGGTATTTAAACGAAATTAATGATTTTAATTTGAGAATCTTTGCTCAACTCTTGAAATGATACTAAATTTTTTGTGTTTCATTTTCTTTTGAGTGCGTTACATGTGTTTTAATAGCCCATTTATATAATATTTAACGTTTAAGTCTATTTCATATGGCTTGTTATATGAATGTGAAATGAGATGTGTAGATCAAAGTGTCAAAAGAAAAAAAAGAGAAAGCAAATAAAAAAGAAAATAAAAAAGAAAAAGAGAGAAAGAATGATGAAACTTCACACACAATTATAGTATTTCTATATGTGTTTCAATGTCATTTCAACCTTATTTTAGTGTTTAAATACCTAATTTTTATTCTTTTTGGGTTTATATGCAGATTTGACCCCATGAAACAAATATAGGTTAAAAGGGCCAAGTTTAGAGTAATTGGAGCAATATTGGAACTAGAAGAGGTGTGAAGTTAATTTGAGGACTTAGAGCATCATGTTATGAGGTTGTATATCAATTTTAAGGCCATATGACAAGTCATAAAGAATGCATCAAAAGAAGAATAAGAGAAGCTTAAACAAGTACTAGTTTTGGTACAAGTGACTTTAGTGATACATTAAGTGCATTTTTAGAATTTAGATTATTCTAAAATTTTATGAGATTCAAGAAAATCATGTGAAAAATTTACATATCAAAATTTATGATCATTTAAGGTGAATATGAGAAGTTAGAGTATAAAATGCACAGAGAGGCAAAAACTGTTACTTTCTGAGACTTAAATGGCCTAGTTTAAGTCCCCAACAATCACTATTTTAGGTTCTAAAAATGTTGTATTATGCCAAAATTAAGGACAAACTTTACTTTTCACCTCCAAAACCCCTTAAACCTTAAAGGGGACATATACAAGTAGGAGGAGAGAAAATTCTCATCATCTTTTGGCTCTCTCACTTAGGGTAGCTCCTTTTCTTCTTATTTCTTTAGGTTTTATAGTTAATTTCATTGTATTTTCTTCAAGTTTCATGTTCTAGCCTTAGATTTAATTATTAGGTATTGAACTTTAGTTTATTTGTGTTTTTATTACTGTATTTTTCTATTTTTATTTTATTTTATCATATATTTCATTTGGATTATGTTAAATGCTTGTTAAACATTTGTTTTTGTAGTTTAATGTTAAATCCTTATTTTTCCAGCCTTACTAATTTTTATTTCCTTTATGATTTTTGCATTTCATTCTCTATTTAGTTTAATTTCAGATTGTGTTTTTGTTCTTTTCATTATGTTAACTTAATTTTAATTAGGTTTGAAGGTATTTCATGAATTTATATATGATAATTATGAGAATTGGAATGGGTCTTAAATGAGCATTGCAATTTATCCTATGACTGAATTAGAATTTAGATTTAATGCCATAAATTAGGAATTTATTTATGGGATTGGCCATCTTAGGCATAATTTCTAGTTTAATTGCTAGGTTTTAACTTTTGATTCATAATTGTTATTATCAAAATCCATAAGTGGCGATAGGTTAAATTGATTTTATAGGTAAACTTAATCAATTAGCATAGGATTCCAATTCTTTAAGTTCTTAAAACTATCGTTCCACTAAATCTAGAGAGTTTGTTCTGGGTTGTCGAATAATTAGGGGTAAATTTTCTATTGTATAGGACTTATCTAAAAATGGAGGAATTTAGGGCGCAAGAGCTTATTTAGGTCTATAGGCTAGCATCTTTGGCATAGCATAATTGATATTTTCAATGATCAGTTGTAATTCATGAATCCGAATAATATATTTTGCCCAAATTTCTTTTATTGTTATTTGTTTCTCGTTCTTTGCGTTATTGTTTATTTTCATTTATTGTCTTTTTAGTTTATTTTAATTATATCAAATCTAGGAGTTTTCTTCTTCTTTTTTTCGTTGTGCAATATTAGGAATAGCTAAAAAATGCATCAAATTTTCTATGGGATCAACCTTGACTTACCTTGCTACATAGTTGGTTAGTTAGATATTTTATTATTTAGTAGTTTACAATGAGCTCCTATCAAACGAGTTTAAAAAAATGAGTTTCAAGATCCAAGTGGTCCATAGAATGATTAGGTAATAGTTAATAGTTGAATTTGGATAGCTAGATTTGAGTAGCTCTAACAGGAACTTTTAGGAATCTTACCTTACCAACAATTCATTAGGCATTTGGAGGAAATATAATTACCACCAAATTTATCTTGATTTTTGTTCATCTTTATTCGTATTTTGTATATTTATAATGGGAAAGTCCTAATTTGTAAATGCTTTACTGACTATATTAAAAAATGTAATCTAATGTCATATTAAATTATAATAATATAATATTATGTAATAATATAATAATATAATATAACAATATATTAGTAATATTGAGATTGATTTATGGTAGTTTTATAAAATAAAATGTCTCTTAAAGTTGTAGAATTCATTTGGAAGTATCAATTATTTTGATGTAGTTTCGATTAGTTATATTGAATTCTATAAATGTAAATAATAGAATTGAAATGAACAAAATCTCTTATTCCAAACATAAAAAATTATAATTATAAATAAATTCTACAAAATTTTGCGAAATTCTTTTGTTTCAAACAAACTCTTAATGCCAAAGATATCACAGGTTTGAAACATAGAAGATTAAATGAATCTTTTAACTTGCATTATTCAAGATAAGCTAATGCATGTTGTGATTAATTTGAATGTTGAAGATATCTAAAAAGATGGTGGACATAGTAGTAAATGGAAATTGATCTTGGTTTAATCAATTATGTTAATAATTCCCTTCACAACCCTTTATGTATCCATCTTTTTTTATTTAAACTCTCACAAAAAGATAAAAAATAATTTGAATCCTTTTTAATTATTTTATATTAAAATTAAAAAATAACAAATAATAATTTTAGTAATTTTATGAATATTATGACAAATATTATTTTTAATTATTTTATATAATAAATGTATAAAAATAATTTGAATAATTAATCATGATATTCATAAAATTTATTTATTAACTTTATGTCCATATCAAATCCATTACTTTTCTCAGATCTTTAAGAATCTAGATCTTTTGTTTTATAAGGAAAAAAGAAAAGCTATATAGCCTTTAGCGGAGCATCTTTTATGGCCCTTAGAGGTAAATATGTAATTGCTCTTTAGGGGTAAAAATGTCGTTATCCAATTTGGACCTTAGAAACTTACTATTTTACCTTTTTATGATTTGAAATTTTACTATCATATTTTTTTAGGGTTTATAATTTAAAGTTTTAAGGCTTAGGATTTAGGATTTTAAGGCTTATGGCTTTAGGATTTGTGATTTTAGAGTTCTAGAATTTATAGTTTTATGGTTTTTAAAAATTATGATTTTAATTATAGATTTTAAGTATGAAGAAAGGCATCATTATAATTTGGCCCTAAAAAATCATTTAGAGGTCAGGTAGACCCCTCAAAAGGTCAAGTACGAGGGCTCGAGGCTCTCCAGTTGTCCCGTTGTTTTGTATCCTAATCCAAATACGTAGTTCTTTTTCACGTTAATGGGATGAGGTTAGGCCAATTTTACTTTATGACGGGGGAACCATGATATTTATTATTGAAAATATATTTATTTTTCACTCACTCTATCACTATTGTTTGTTTTATTAATTGGCTTTTCATTACACTTAAGTAATATGTGGAAAATTTACTAATAAGAGCTATGGTAAAAATAATGTTAAAACTACACTAACCTTTTCTTTTTAATCTTTATTTGGTTTGATACTAGAACCAACTTACAAAAGACAAGGAATAGGTTTTCACCCATAATGTTTATTTTATGAGATATTAATTTAGAATATTATTAGTCTCTTTGTTATATTTTAATGATGATTTTGCTTTTAGTAAAAAGTTCATTTTAAACTCTAAATTTTATATTAAAATTATATAAGATTTTAATATTTCTAAATGTTAAAATTAAAATATTTACATTATGAGAACATTTTCATTCAACATTTAATTTATGAAATTCTTAAAACTACAAAAATCTCATCAATTACATATATGTTTGACATCAAATGAAAAATTTTGAATTTTTTAAGTTGCGAAAGATAGCACAAGACTACCACTTTCATGTTGAGTGAAGCAGGGAAAAATATTAACGGAACAAGAATCTACTATACAACTTAATCTTTATGACCCTTATAATAAAATATCAAAATTGACATTCATAAAATATGACCTTGAATAAACAATTTGTCATAAAAAATTAGGTATATTATTATGTATCTAATGCAAAAAAAAAATAATGATTTGTAGAGAGAATGAGAAAAAAAAACAATTCTTTTAATTGATTTCTTGTTCTTGAACCCAAACTTATTGCTACAGAGGTTTTAATGGAGGTAGTTTTTTATATATCCATACCTCTTAAATTGGTAAGTCCATCAAGTATCCCAAACCATAAAGAGATTTATTTCACCATTAATTAGGAATATGAAACAACCCAAATAAAATAGTTTGTCTCTCTTTAATTTGTTTCACTTTAACTTAAGAATATGAATAATACGACTCTTTTAATTGTAATAAAGGCACATAATATATCCATGTTCACTTTAACTAAAGAATATGAATAAACAAGACTCTTTTAATTGTAATAATGATGATACATAATATAACCACATTCATTCGAACCATATTTTAACATTCTCCTACTTGGTCCAACACTTCAAATCTTTACTTGAATAGTGTAACCATTAAAAGTGCATAAACAAATATCTTACTATAATTTATCATAGCATAATAAATCAATTAATGTGGGTTATGGCAATCATATACTTAAAAATCACATACTTATTTCCATAGACCACTACATTAGTAATTTATCAAGTTAGTAATCATAAGTGATATATAAATATCATAAGGTCCACATTAATGTCTCATGGATATTTTAATTTCTTATTTAATAATGATTAGGTGAACATAATCATAATAAACAAGAAAATTGCCAATATAAATAAAAAACTCATTATTGAGCTTGGGAGTATTAAAAAATCGTTAAAATAAATCATCTATATAACCAAGACCCATTTAAAACATCGTTAAAATCAATAATCTATATAACCAAGACCATTCCTTGAACATGTTCTTTAAATTTCTTTAGTTGTAAGCCTTTAATTAAAGGATTTGCAATCATAAGATTTATCTTAATATGTCCAATAGATACTCTCTATTTTTGAACTTCCTCCTTTACGACAAAATATTTCAACTCCATATGTTTAGCACCTCCAAGGTATTAATTATGCTTGGAGAAGAAAATTACCATAGAATTATCATAATAAATTTTTATAGCATCAACAATACCAAGCCCTGAAATAAAGTTTCATAGCCATAATTCATGAACCAAGCCCTGAAATAAAGTTTCATAGCCATAATTCATGAATTATAGCCCCAAACCAAGTTACAAGTTTTTCTTTCATAATGGATAAAGTAATGACAAATTGATTGACACTTTTTATGAAATTACTCCTTCTAATAGTAGAAAGAAAAAAAAATTTGACTCTTTACTGTAAATGCCAATAAAATCTGAATCTAAATATCTAATTGCTTCTAATAAATTAGATCTTTTATACATGAGCATATAGTCCTTTGTTCCTTGAAGATACCTCAGTACTTGTTTAATAACTTTCTTATAATTTATACTAAGATTACTTTGATATCTACCTAGCATTCTAATTGTGAAGCTAATGTTGTGTCTCGTGTATATTTGCAAATACATGCCAACAAAAGCATATGTAACAAATTCCTTTGCTTTATGTTCCACATCATTCTTTAGACATTAGATGAGACTAATTTATCCTTTTTTTATGGATAACTCCTACTAAACATTTATCCATATTAAATCTCTTAGGAATTCTTTCAATATATTCTTTTTAAGTCAATTCTACCGATTCTTGTGATCTATTTTAGAATATTGAAATTCCTATCTCATAGGATACTTCTCCCATATCTTTCATTGTAAAATTCTTAGAGAGAAAATGTTTAGTCTTATAAATCATATCCAATCATTAGTAGCAATTAAAATATCATTAATAGATAGAACTAGAAATACAAGCTTATTCCTGTTGATCTTTTAATAGATAAATCAATAACAGTGTTTTTTTGAAAATTGAAAGATTTTGTGGTATCATTAAAGTTAATATACTATTGTTGGAAGCTTATTTAAGATCATATGTTGACTTCTTAAGTTTACACATCATGTGATATTTTCCTTCTATAAAAAAATCTTCTGGTGGATTCATATAAACTTCTTTCTCAATATCTCCATTTAGAAAGGTAGTTTTTACATCTATTTAATGTAACTATAAATCAATTTAAACCATTAATGCGATAATTATTCTCAGTGAGTCTTTTCTTGATACACATGAAAAGGCCTCTTTATAACCAATGCCATAATTTTAAGTATAAACCTTGACAACACATCTATCTTTATATTGTTCAGCATTTCCATTTGAGTCACAATTGGTGTTAAAGACCTCATCTGCACTTATTCATTCATAGCCTTTTGACAAATCAAGGAGATCCAAAACATTGTTTTATGTCATTGAATCAAACTTATCTTTCATGGTATTAATCGATTTATCAAATTTATTACTTTTTATGGCTTGTGAAGATAAAACAGATCCTCATAAATTCTATAATCAAATTTTGACTATTGCAAATTAACCACATAGTTATCAGGTGTCTTCTTTTCCTTACAAGTTTATTTAAAGTAATTCCATATGGTTCAATTATGCCGGCTAGTTCCTTTATAAGGTGTTTCTCTATTTAAAGTTATCTGGAATCATTTTATTCTTTCAATATTGGGATAACGTTTTATATAGATGCAAATATTGGGATATTTTTGGGCAATGGAACATCAACCCTTATTTCACTAATATCTACAATACTTTATCTGCACTCCCACCAAATTTCCAATTTTCAATGAATTTGGCATTAACTATTTCTACAATTTTTGGACTATGGCTTGGACAATAAAATCTATATCTTTTAAATTTCTCTAAGTAACCAATAAAATTAATCACTAACCATTCCATAATCTAATTTCTTTTCATTGGATTATAAACTCATGCTTCAGCTGGATAACCTTAAACATGCATGTGTCTCATATTAGATTTTCTTTCTTACCTACAACTCAAAAGAAGTTTTAGAAATTTCCTTACTTGGAATCCTATGTAGCAAATACGTAGTTGTTTTAATTGTATACATCTACAAAGTTTAGGTAATGAGTAATTACTCATCATACTTATAACTATATCTATTAATTTCCTATTGTGTCTTTCTGCTACATCACTTTATTAAGGTATGCATGGCATAGTATATAATGCAAATATCCCATATTTTTCAAGAAACCCTACAAATTGACTAGGAAATTTTCCTTGCTCATCATATTTTCTATAATATTCACCATCTTTATCTAACCTTAAAATTTTACTTTTATATCTAATTGTCTTTCAACCTCTTTTACAAATAGCTCAAGAGCACTTACAACTTGAGATTTTTCATTAAGCAAATGGACATATCCATAACATAAAAAATCATCTATAAAGGTGATAAAGTATTTTTTTCTACCAAAGGATAGAGTGTCAAAAGGTTCATCTATATCAGTGTGTATAATTTTAAAGAGCTAAATACTTCCAATGGCTTCTTTCTTGCTATATTTGGTTTACTTTCCCTTAATACAATCCACTTATATATCGAGAATAATAAAATTTGAATTCAAAAGAATCTCGTTCTTTACCAATCTTTCTAATTTTTCTTTGGATATATGACCCAAGTGATTATACTACAAGTAACTAGAATTATCATCTACTGTGCTACATCTAATTATAATAGTATGATAAATAACAAATAGAGATTTAAAAAAATTACATAAGTTACAATTTATATAAACCATCTAAAAGAATTCCAAAATCAAATTTGGAATTATGTTTAAATAACTGAAACAACCATGTCCAAATTGAAAATTAAACCCACTAAAATCAAGTTTTGAAATAAAAATTAAGTTTTAAAAAATTAAAGGTATATAAAGCGTTTAAATTAGATCTAGGTGATGATTAGTATTTAATACTAGATGATAGGTCCCTATGTATTTAATTAGGACCTTTTTACAATATCCCATAAATAGAAAGTTCTCAGCTAGATTAAGGATAAGGAATCTCTACATTATATTAGAAATAAGAGTAGTAGCACCAAAATCAAACCATTAAGTATTAGATGGAACTTCAATTAAATTTAATTTAGAACATCCAAAAGGTTAGATGTACCTGTCTTTTTTATCTAAGTTTCACTTTTTGATAATATCATTCTATTTATGGAAATAACACTTATCTATCTTTTACTCCTTTGTATCAACATTAGTAGCAACCTATGTCACTTTAGCAAGTGCTTTCTTCTTAATTTTCTTGGCCTTTGGCTTACGAATCTTACTAGCTTAATATTAATAAAATGAGCTACTTGATTCTTTACCCTGATTTCTTCATAGATGAGCATACTGGACAATTTATTAGCATTCCACTTACCTTTTATAATGTTGTTATTAATTTGAAAGGGTTGATACTTAACAGATAATGAGTTCATAATAAATTGCATTAAAAAGGATTCATCAACTATCATACCTTGGACCTTTAGTTTTACTACAATATTTCTTATCTGGAGGACATGTTGCTACATGCTTCATAACGTAGCATACTTCATAATGTAAGCTCAACCATTATTGTACCAATGAGAGATTTTTCCACAGAAAAAAAAATCTTCCACAAGTTTAAGGTATTCTTTAGTACTTTCAGTTTGTGGAATAGTGGTCTTAATGTTGTTAGCAATAGTGATTCGCATAAAATTAAGGCATAATTTGTTAGACCTTTCCCAAGCTTTATAATTTAGCTTCTCAACCTCACTGCTCATGTTCATAATGGTAGAAAGTTTTTCTTTCAATTGTGATAAGTTAAGATCTATAACACCTAAATGAAAATTGAATCATCTACACCATTAAGAGAAGTTCAATCTATTAAACATGGTAATAGAATAAGCATGCGAATAGATAAAGAGGAATAGCAACAACTACATAAATGCTCAATGAATTATCAGATTCAAATAATTAAACATTTAGAATATATTATAGGTTTCCTTAAGGTGCAATCAACAATATATTATCATTAATTTTAATGCCATATAATTTTTAGGTAATCAAATAAACCTCATCAATTACTTTGGATACGCAAACATATTTTACCAATGAATATTGATTTTCCTATATTGTGTTTATTAATCATATTATATTAATTTACCTTTAAATAAACCTCGAAATTCTAGAAACTAATAAATTTCATTTATCCATATAATATAATTAATAGGCTTTAACATTTAATGAATGAATGATTATTTATTACAAGACAAAAATTCAATTAATTAATCTAATCACCATTGGTCCATATATGAAACCTAAGAAAGGAGGTGAATCATATCAATAAAAATTTCTAAGTTTATGAACCTAATTAAGATTATCCTTTTAATTAAAAAAGGGAATAACAAATAATTTAAAAAATAATATATAATAATATAAATTGAAATGAAAAGCTTGAAAAATAAAAAGGGAAGGGAAAGAGAGACTCCAATCGATTTTTAATGGTTCGATGCATAAACTCGCATTAGATATGTTCACTCTTTAACTCCTTGTTGAAAATTTCACCATTAACAACTTCACTTTATAACAAATTCTCTTTTTTAATGGGTTTTATAGTAACCCTTATGTAATTTTCTCTCAAAATCACATTATCCCTATTAGTCGTATTCGCAACTAAGAGGGGGATAAGTTAGATTCCTTAAACTTTTTTTAAATTGATGATTTAATAACTCCACTTAAACAATGATGTGGATATTAAATTAAAAATTGAATAAACAATATCAAAAATTGAATAAACAATATAAGCAACTTGTAAGCAAAACTTTAAATTAAAAGAACAAGGGAGAGTATATGTAAATAGATTTTATAGTGGTTTAGAAACAATCTCTTTCTCTTATGTCTACTCCTCTGTAAAGTCCCGAATTATACCCTAGTTGTAAATACATGATTTACATGAAAATTGAGTATTAAATCGAGAATGGAATTAATGAAATTGATGTAGGATTGTGGTGTTGAGTTGGTAATAATTTCTTGCATTATTATCTCTTGAGTATCCCTTATGATTTTTACCATTGACAACGATATATTTACCTAAAAATTATCAAATTTTAAAAGGAAAATTACATGACAAGAATTACGTGTAGTGCATGAAATGCATGGATAATTTATATGAAACATATGATGCTCTAAGGTAGGATTTCAGTTTTGCATATCATTGTGATATGTTTGCATGATATGTAGTTATACCATGTATACATATGCATGTCTACATACATGTACATGATAATCACTATTGCTTGTGGTTTTGACTAAATATGTGAGTTGCTTCCATGAAATCAATGTCAAATGATTAGATGAATTATTGATTCAATGATGAAGTGATATCAATACATATGGTTTTAGTGGGTGAATCAAATGGAGTATGCCCTACTTGTGGCCAATGTGTATATGTGTATTTTAAAATATTTTTCAACTTATAAATATAGGAGGTTTTTTGAAATTAGTTTTACTATTGCTCTGTCTAGTTATGGGTAATTAGGTATGCCTATAGAGATCTACCATTTGCTACACTATGATAGTCTCTAACTGACCTCATATTTTACAGTCTCTGATTGTTTTGATTTATAAAGCAAAAGGCTCAATGGGAACAATGTGTCAGACACAGCTTATGCCGTTATTGTTACAGACAAAGTCTATTTGGCGACATTGATATGTCTAAGGACTATTTCTAACTATATGGTTAACCTTTCTATACCTCTGCCCATTTTTTTATTTAAAGACGAGTAGTCTAACTAGTTATATGTGTTATGTGACTTGATTTTCTGAAATTGATATTATTGAGTTTTGATTAAAAAGGAATGTCATATGCCTAGTCTAAGGTTGTTTTGATATTGTAAATTAACTGTAATGTCATATTGAGGTATCACCTTCGCTTATACCTATTTGTACGAGAGATTGATTTTAAATTATGCTTTATGCATTGAGTTATTAAATTGATGATTATATGTGTTATATGCATGAGTTGCATAAAGTGATAAATGATTGAAATTTCTGAATATGTCATGATTGCATCCTACAATCTATGTGACTGTATTATCTTATTTTTCCCCACTAAGTGAAATGCTTAGTAAAGTGCTTTGACTCCGTGTAGGTGCAGACAGGAGAGTATGAGGATGTGGGACTATCGATACTGCAAAGGCTAAGAGTCATGTGTCTTTTGTATTTTTGGATTTTGGTTTGTCTGTATAAATTAAGATTATTGTGGATTGTTTTTTTTTTATACTTTCATTTTGCGCCTATAGTATGAGTGCATATGGTTCTATAAATGGCTTGTTTAAATTGGATTAGGTCTTTGGTATTTGGTGTTTTGTTGATTAATGTGACTGCATGTTTACTAAATTACCTATTTAATTCCGTTGCGATTGCGTATAAAGTTGCATATGAACATCCCTATATCTTCCCAGGGGGTAGCATGGTGTTACAATTAATGACTGTAAAATTTTTACTACTATATCACATATTATCATATAATTAATATTATGAAATTTTTATCCCAAGATTATTTTTAATACAAGTATTATGAATATAAATATACATTATATAATTAATTTAATTTAGAGTTTTAAATTAATAATTTTTAAGTTATAACTAATAAATAAATAAATTAATTGAAGTTAATTATCTCATTGAAATAGTTATTTTAATTATTCTTAATTATGAAAATTTTATCCTAATAGTTTTCTTTTTTTTCAAAAAACTCTTGTTTTTTTTCATTTTTTTTCAAAACCTCCCCTGTATTTTTTATTTTTATCAAACACTTCTTTGTATTTTTTATTTTTTTCAAATACTCCATACACAGTAACTGCCACATCAGCTGTTACATCAGCCACTATGTCAATCGCTACGTTAGTATGGTCAACCTACCACGTCAACACGTTGCCACATCAACCACCTACCATGTCAGCTGCCACGTCAACACAAAATAGTTTAAGGAGATATTTGATAATTTTGTTAAAATATAGTGGGGTCTGAGATATTTTTAAAAACACCAAAAAGTATTTAATAAATCATAAAAATACAGGGAGAAAAAAGATTTTTACTCAAACTAAAATTATGTAAAACATTTTTTTCAAGGTGATGGATATTTCAAATTGAAACAAAGCAGATTTGGAGGATGAATTATCACCCATCACTTTTTACAATTGAAAAATGACTTATTTCATTATAGTTTGCAAGCCCAAGCCCCACCTTTTTAGAGTATGTTTTTGGCAATCTAATAGATATATGCGGAAAAAAGCACAGTCGCTTAAGTGTAACGGAATCTTAATAGGATAATCCCAAAAACAATAGCTAATAGAATTTGAAGATTTTGAATGGCAGACATGAAAGCAAAAGAGTGAGATTTTACATATTGTAACAATCATTGTGAGTGACAATTGTCCATTTGAAACGGTGATACTGACATCAAGATTTTGAATACTGTACTAATATTGGTATCGAATTTATCTTTAAAACGGTATCATATCAGTACTGGTACCGGATTTGTTTTTAAAATTATAAATTAAAATTAAAATTTTATAAAATTTGTAAAATAGTATATAAATGTATTATATTGTATAATTTTTAACTTAATTTTAAATTTAAAAATATCAAAATACAAAATTTTTCTTTTTCCGGTATTGGCCGATACCGGTAATACCAGCCGGTACCGACCAGTATTTAAACCCGGTACGAAACATGAGTATTTCGTTCTGTTTTTCGGCCGATACGAAACGAAATTTAAAACTCTGATTCACATGCATGTCAATAAATTTCAAGTAAAATTAAAATTATGTAAATCATTTTTCCATGATAATGGATATTTCAAGTTGAAACAAAGCAGCTTTGGAAGATGAATTGCTATCCAATACTTTTTTTATTGAATGTAATTTGTAAGTCCCGCTTCTTTAAGGTCTGTTTTTGGCAATCTAATAGATATATGTGAAAAAAATACAGTTGTTACTGTAAGTACTACAATGGTATCTTAGTAGAATAATCCCAAAAGCAACAACTAATAGAATTTGAAGACTTTGAATATTAGACATGAAAGTAGAAGGGTTGTAAGATTTTACGTATTGAAACGATCGTTGTAAGTGACAATTGACTATTTTGGACATTGGCACTCACATATATGTCAATAATTTTCAAGTAAAACTAAATTATGTAAATCATTTTTCTAAGATAATGGATATCTCAAGTTGAAACAAAAAAGATTTGGAGGATGAATTATTATTCAACACTTTTTACAACTGGAAAATGACTTCTTTGGATGTAATTTGAAAGCTTCACTTTTTAAAATCTATTGTTGGCAGTCTAATATATATATATATATATATGTGTGTGTGTGTGGAAAAAGTACAGTTACCTATAAGTAC
This sequence comes from Pinacopodium congolense, assembly GCA_028565735.1. NCBI lineage: Eukaryota > Viridiplantae > Streptophyta > Magnoliopsida > Malpighiales > Erythroxylaceae > Pinacopodium > Pinacopodium congolense. Next base: position 10,857,904 of record JAOXYD010000007.1, read on the forward strand.
AATGGTATCTTAATCAATGTATAAATTTTCGTACCGTACCGGCCAGAAAATAGTACGAAACTATTGATATCGGTACCGGATTCAAATACCGGTGGTACCGGTTGGTACCGGCCACCGGAAAAAAAAAAAAAAATTTTTTTTTTAATTTTGGTCTTTTTAATTTTAAAGTTAAGTTAAAAACTACATAATATAATATATTTATAAATTTTTTTGTAAATTTT
>JAOXYD010000007.1:10858224-10869578 GCA_028565735.1 Pinacopodium congolense
AAAACTTAATTAATCAAAACTTAAACTAACTTTTTAAATAAAAATTCCAGATTTAAAATTAAACTAAAACTGAATTTTAAATAAATTTAAACTTAAGAACATTCATAGAAACTAACTACTAACCATAGATGAACCAAACATTATATAAATAATTGAAACTATATGAAATAAAACCTTAAACAATTTAATACTTAATCAAAAATAAATATGAAATTATCATTTATATTTAAAAATAAAAAATATTTAAAAATTGAATAAGAAAATTAAAACACAAAATCAAACTAACCAAGTAATAACTAAAATTCAGCTAAAGATTAAAGCAAATCAGAAATTAATTCAAAGCAAATTAAACGAATGAACAAAAGATTTTGGACAACGTAAATGGAAGAACAAAACAACCAAAAACCATAAATCAAAAGCCATAGGTGAATTAATTAATTGAAATCAAACAATGCAGCAACTCCTCTCTTGATCATCTCCTTGGTGCAGCGTCGACCTCGTCTGCATGCCGCTCCAAGCCACTCCAGCCAAGACCCTAAACCGAAGACTCCAAGCCTCTCCCAACACACCACTCGTCCACTCCCAAGCCGCACCTCACCATGCGTCCAACTCCCAAGTCAAAACAGCTTCAGCCCCTTGTCCACCTGTTGTATGTGTCCCTTAATTCCAAAACCCGACTGGCTCTTTTGTTTTTCGCATTCCTCAACATGCGAGCCTTCTCTAGCAAAAGAGAGTCCAGTAGATGTGCAGCATCACTAGGCCGCGCAGGAGCAGCATCACCAGGCCAAGCCCATTCTCGCCAGGCCACTCAAGCTGGTTTAGCTCTAGTCCAGTCCAAGCAAACAGCAGACAGTTTTTAGCTTCAGTCCAGTCCAAGCAAAACTCTGAAACAAAATTAACAATTAATCATGCAAAGCTTTGAAATCTCACATCGGTTTGCATCTGAATTTTATTTATTTTATTTATTTATTTCCTTCCAACTTCAATTTTTAATTTTAATTTATTTAAAGTACAATTATCACCCTTTTAACTTGTTTTTGCTCTAAAGATCAAATCTGCATGTAAACGCAAAAGGAACCTAAATTAAACATTTAAATAACAAAATAGGGATGAAATTACATTATAACACATATAGAAATACTGTAAAATGCATCCCTATCACCCTCATAAAATTCCCAACAACAACTTCACCAATAGCTCATATACTCTCAAGAATACTTAACAATAATGTATAAACACTTTCTAAACTTCTTGGATACATAAACAATACTCAACACACCTATTTATCCTCTTTAAAAGGCCAAATAGCCGTTGCCCAAAGTTTATATTCATTAAATATTCTATTCATTGCAAATATGCTCGTTGCCAACTTATCATTGTGTATTCTTGACCGATGGTCATTCGATCGACCGATGGTCTCCTTAGGTCTACCTATGGCTTGATTCGATTAACCTTCACTTCATTCGGAAGATCGATGTCTTCATTCAGTCAATCGATGTCCCTGTATACCCCATTCAGTCGATCGATGCCTATACTGGCAGCTTACAACACCACTCAATGTTTTGGTAATATCAGTGGGTAGCGTCTTAACACATTTTTCTAACATTTTGTAAAATCGCATAGCATTTGGGACTCTTGAAGTATACTTAATTCCTTTCCCAAGTCAGATGTACAGATTTTAGAGCTCAATTGAGCTTATTCAACAATCTAGCTTCCAAACTTTATAAAACATTAATCAATTGATGCAAAACCAATTACCTTCAGTTCTTAAGCCAATTCACATATTTATCACAAATAAAACAATACTAATAAAATATTAACACATTTTACAAAATTATACAAACCTAAAATAATCAATTCATCTAGTTTACTAAATTTCCTTAAAACAATAATTATCTACATACTTAATCAATTCATACAACTTCAATTTACATAATCTTTATTTAAAACATTATTTCATGACTTAAAAACTTCACTTAATTACTAACTTAATTTCTCATTCATCAAATATACTCCAAACACTTTGTCAACATCAAAACAGATGTAGAACCAACCTTTGGTTCAACAATCTCCCCATTTTTTTATGATGACAAAACCATGTGATATTAGAAGCATGTAACACATAATCAAACCACTCAAACATGCAAACATCACAAAACTTGTGAGTCTTTTCTACTCTATTCTAATATCACTTCTATTATTCTCCTCCTTTTTGTTATCATCAAAAATTATATAACCAATTACAAAAAGGTGTAAAGATTTGAATATGAATATAAAAGTAGTCATAAATATATTGAACATCTACCATTCTCCCCTTCTTATAAAGATTTGGTACCAATAAGTAAGGAACATACACACAAGATACACTAGTCCTCTTCTAAACATATATTTCAAATCAATGCTTCCTTTTAATAAAACATACCAAGATATCCTTCAAAATACAATATCATACGTATTCAAAAGAAGGTCAAAGACATCCAAATTGCATTTAAAAGTTATACAATCAAATAGTCACCAACATAGATACCAAATGTTGATAAAAGGTGATACCAATTGTTGTTAAAAAAGAAATTAAACTGAAAGATCACAAATTTGAAACTAAATATACGAAAAAAGAAGACTTGTCTATACCAATTGTAGAAAAACATGACTTGCAAACTCGTCTCTTGAATTGAGTTCCTCTAGCAAGTTTCGTGCTTGTTTTCGAGGAACTGAGAAGCGGAATCTGGGAAGCTTAGGAACAGATATGGTGGCCTGTATTCTATTTGAACCAGCACGAGCAAACGAAGGTGAAGAAAAAAGTCGACTTGAAGCCTGTAAGGAAGCCATCGACCAGAGTCTCTAGGTTGCTCTTGTACGTAGGTACAGAGGGAACTTCTTCGACTTTGATTCTTCCTTATACTTGAAGATGTTTGTAAGCAGGAGAAGCAAACTAGATGTAAAAGTTGATAAGACCCCAAAGAACGTATTTATAGGATATGGTTTGCCTGTAGTAACGAAAAACAGAAATTTCGTTTGCGTTGAAAATATTGGCTGTATTATGGTGTTGACCGGATTATTCTTTTCCTCTTTTATAATTTTCTAAGTCAAAATTTTTTGCTTTGGCTTGGTCTAACTACAGAACCTGTTAAAATTTATAATCATGTAACAACAAATTTTATGACAAGATGATGATATATTGCATCAGTGCATATGATAATTTGGAAATTTTCAGCTTTTGACTTCAATTTAATGTTTAAATTTTTTATTTAATTTATTTTTATTATCATCATTTACATATGATGATTTAAAAATTTTAAACTTTTGACTTCAATTTAATGTTTTAATTTCTTATTTAATTTATTTTTATTTTAGATAAGTTTTTAACTTGTTCAATATTTTAATTCAAAAGACAACATTATATTCATATTTTATTTGGTGGGTAAAGGTTGATGTCACATTAAAATTTCAAAATTTCAAAATTGTGTGTGTATAAAAATAGACTTTTATAATATGGAGTAACTTCAACATATGGGAACATCCAATAGGCTATTATTGTAAGAATAAGCAAGTTAGGTTGAACAAGAGGCATCCCATCTTTTGTAATTTAGAGAAAGAAAAAGATTATTTTCTTGAGGAACCACGTTACTTGAAGGAGTCAAATAGGCTCTTCACCGGGGTTTCACACTTGAGCAAGACTTTGTCCCATGTCATTGAATCTCGAAAATTAGCAATTTTACTGTCAATTGAATTTCTATAAATTCAATTTTCATTAAAAATTTCTTAATTTATCAAAATTTCAAAAGTCTTAAATTTTAAAGTTCTAAATTAGGGAAAATAAAAATTCGATAAAAACAATTCAATTGAGAGTTCAAAATTAGGGAAAACAAAAGTTTGCCATAAACAAATTTGATTGATGGTTGCTATAACTCAATTTAGCTTCAAATTTAATGAAATCACCTTCAAACTTTGAAATTTTTTAAAGAATTATCCAAGAAGATTAAAAAACCCCAATTCTAGAACCCTAACTAAACTCAAATATCCATCAATCAAAAGCATTCAAGTCATCAACTATCACTCAAAAACATCAAGTATAAATCAACATCGCCTCGCCTGTATCCAAAGTCGGGACGCACGTAGCTATTGCCTCGCTTGGGGTCAAGTTGCTGCTCTCGCCTGGGGGTCACTACGGGTAGCTCTTGCCTCGCCTATGTTCAGGTCGCCTTTGTCGTGCTTTGCTCTTGCCTCGCTTGATGTCAAGTCGCCCTCATCTTGAGTTGCCACTCCCACGCACCCTCACTACTCTCATCTACTCCCGAAGAGCTCACGATGCTCGCGCCGTTCACCTTTCCCTGAGCTCTCGCCGTCGATTGATAATTATTAATTATTATTAATATTTTTAAATAATCTTTAGAATTATTAATAATTTTTATGTAAAATTACATATTTGCTTTATTATGGCATGATATTAAAAAAATAAATTTGTTTTATTTAATTTATTTATATAATATTTATAATTATTAAAAATTTTATTTATGTAAAATTAAATATTAATTAAATATAAAATGTTATTAAAATAAATTACATTTTAATATTTATTTATGTTATTTATATAATTTTTTCATTATAAAATTTTATAATTTAAATATTTGATTTATTATAAAATAAATTTTAATATTACATGCATTACAACCAAAATAATACATATAATCACAAATCACAAAAAAAATAACAAAAAACAGAAATAAGAAACAAAATACAAAGAAGAACAAAAAAATAAAAAATAATAATTAAAAACAATAATTAAAAACTAAAAATTAAAAATTAAAAATTAAAAACAGAAACTGATGAGCTCTTAAATTTTAGTTTTTAGTTTCTGTTTTCTAAACATAAAAAACAAAAATATAATATAAAAATTGAAAAAATATAATATACTAATACAATACAAATATTTAAAAAATAACATAATAAAAAAAACACAAAATCTAATTAAAATACACAAACTAAAATTAAAAATTAAAACTAATAACAATACCAAACATTTTCATAATTTTCTACTCTTTATAAAGTATTAGAGGATTTAAAATTCTTGACGAAGATAAAATATAACTTCCTTCAAAATTTATAATTTTAATTATTATTATTATTTTTATATTTTTCATAAGATTCAATTTAATTAAAATTATTATTAATTAATTACATATTAATAATATTTATTTTTATTTTAATTATACATTCAATTTTTATAATATAATTTTATTTATTTTTATAATTATATATCTTATTAATTTACATCAATTTAATAGTTATTTTGTAACGATTTAATACAAGTTAAAATTTTAAATTTAATTCTCTCTATTTTCGTTACTTCCATATTCAATTCGATTTTTAAAATATTAGTATTTAATTGACGGAAAGTGCTCAAAAACACAGCTTGAAATCATATCGTTGAGTTCCGGTCTTCGTTTTTCGGCTTAGGGACGTTCAGATTCAAACCTTGGCTGGATTGTAGGATTTAAGGAATTTCCTCCATGACGGCCTCAATAGGATCATGTTTTTTCCTTGCCTTCTCCGTTTCCTGATTTGTATTGCAATAAGCTTCTCTATTGTAGTGAAGTCGTCTTTCTTGTTTCTCCCTTTTTCCAGCTCAACATGCAATTGATTAAGGACCTCAGCAATGCAAATAGATCATAAAGTTGAGTAGCCTGCATCTTTTAAGCTTATACAGATACTCGTAGGGTCTCAACCAGTCTAGAATATGCAGAATTCTACAGACATTATGGTAAAGGTATTGGAACAGGAGGATTCTGGTGCACTATTCAGAAATGTCTATTCCTCCCAATCAAGACTGGACCAGTTAATTCGATTGTGATAGAACCCAAGACAGATTCATAGCACTATTTCAACACTAATAAGTAATTTAAAGTGTGCAAAAATAATTTAAATAATATTAATATTAATAGTTACAAAGTACTAGTAAAATAATGAGGCCTGAAATATAAAGAGTGCCACCATCAGAAATTTGTCATGACCAAAGACTAACAACCTCTTTGTGGGAATTAAATCCTGGTAGGTGCATGCGACGGGGTAAAGGGTGTCATATATATTCAAAATTCTGACACAACAAAAAGACGATCCAGCATGCCCCAACTAAAATAATTGTAAGGTCACACATCACGACAATTAACAAAGTTCTTACAATGATGAAGTGCTGAAGAATGGTGAAGTCCCATATAAACAGCCAAAATCGTGCCAGAAACCACACAGAGTAAACAATTTAGTGTATGATTGTGAAAATTGAAAACCTATGATGTACATACAATATCATAATTCAACCAACCGGGAAAGAGGCATGCTCCTCAAACTATAGAGACCACACTCCACTTTTACAAACATAAGCGTATACCAGTGTAGCGGATAGAAACTGCCATGAAATTGGAGCTCTCATCATTACACTATGCTGGGATGTACTTATCTCCTCCACTCCACTTGGGTTCCTTTCACTGCATATAGTTAAAACAGCAAAAATTTGTTAATTTCATGCGATGTAACAGTATATTCCTTCCAAGATTATGACATTATCAAGTCATGGAGAGGTCTATATTTGGCTAACAATCAAAATATGATGATGATAAGGTTGAAAATAGAAATGTTCAATTCTATCAACTAGAATTAAAACAAGTTATTTTGCAAAAAATATATATATAAATATATTTAATGATTGAGAATGATTTGGTTAACTAGAAACCGAGCAACTCTAAGAGCACACGAAGAATGTCCATCAGGTCACTAATTTTAACCATAAGTGTATGTATTTACCATTTCCATCTCTGGAAGATAATAGTGACTTGTCACCTTTATTCCCCAGTTTGTTCGTTGAATTAGCTGCCCTTTGTGTCCTTGGTGAATGAGAACTAACTTTTCCACTAGCTGAAGATGGTAGAGAATGACGCCTGGCAACGTTGCTTTTTTCAGCCCCATTTTGACTAAACCTTGGGGAGCTTTGAGCTCTCAGCTTTGCCTTTGCAGATTCAGTTGCAGCCATATAACTTGGGACCAGTGGACTGCTATATGACCCATTCTCTGCACGTTCTTGTTTTGCTTGAACAGAACCTTTTCTTCCAGATCTGTTATTGTCATAACTAGATGGATCCTCCTTGAGACCTGACTCTCCATTTGTCAGAGGAGTATTCTCATCTATACCACCTGTCTCCGTTGCTGTCTTTGACTCAACAAACACTTCGTCATTATGCACTAATTCTGATGCCTCATTCAATTTTCCAGGCTCCAGAGCTGTTGGTACATCTGGCAAATCGGTAGTTATCAAGCTTGGCTTGTTTTCTACAAAATCTGGCTGTTTGCAGGTTACCGTGATTATTTCTTTCTTTGTGTTTTCCGCTGAGTTATCAATGCTCTGTCCCAACACATTATCACCTGTGGTGCCCAATGCCTTGTCCGGGATTTGCTTTGGCTTCTCAACTTCAACCTCTGACTGAGCAGAGCTTTGTATGACAGGATTGTGAATCTTTCTCAGGTTACGTTTTACTTTTTCAAGCTCAGTTTGCGGATTTTCCTGCACTGCTTCAACTGGCTGTGTTGGAACTCTCCTGAAGTTACGCTTAGGTTTCTCAAATTCAACAGTTGCTTGTACAGAGGTATTATCAACATTTGCAGCAGGAACCCTCCTAACACTGCGCTTTGGCCTCCCAGTTTCAGAATCCACCAATTGCCCATTAAAATGTTTCCGCTGACTTTTGGTCTGAGGAGCTTTCTTTGGCTGTGGAAATGGTTTCCAGAAATTTGTTTCTGACCAGCGCCTTAACCAGATTGGGACTGAATTTGGTTCGGAAGGATCATAATGCAGCCGCAAAGGCATAACAGTAGAAGATGATACAACAAGCTGGAGGAACAAAGCAGGATATAAGAGCAGGAAACTATTGTAATTAGAATATTCAACTTCCTAATTGATAATATGACTTATAGGAAACATATATATCTCTTTCCCAGAGGTTTATATCTACATTCAATATATGACAATGAAAGACTATGGAACCCCGTTACACTGACAAGTAAGGGTAGAAATTGTTTCTCTTAAACATTGTCATCTTTTATGCAATTATAAGATGCATTAGTAGAAAGAATTTTTATTAGTACATGAAACCAAAAGATGACAGGTTGCCCTTCATTTATGTTTTCAAATCCTCGTTCTTTAAGTCTAGATACCTACATAAAAATTCGTACAACAATTTTGTCACAATATTTCACCAAAACCATGTTTTAGAGCATGCAAAAAATTCTCTTTAAAGAGGCCTTTTTGCTTTAATACTTTAGTAGCTTACCTTGTGAATGAAAGCATTCCCCGACATCTTCGATATCCCAATAGACATGCCAACTCCATCAGAAGCCACTAGTTTGCTATCCTGATAAAAGCATACATGAAAGGAAAAGCCAGTTGACAGGCAAAATGGAAGCTGTTAACTTGTTTTATTTGTGATCAAAGACCAACAAACCCATGATTAACATAGGTATTTGTCTCAAATGAAAAATCGTCATTTATGAGGCTTTGACCATGTTGCCTAAATTTCTGTTTCTCCCACAATAAATTCTCTAGTTTTTTAACTTAATGGACTTAAATTACTTTCCATCTGCCCGTCTTCCCTATCTTATTTGATATTATCAGGTAAAACTTTGAGGGCTACCCTCACTGCTGATAAGTAATTGGCAATTGGAGCACTTCTATAAGAAATTACCAGAGGCTTCACTTGGCTGCATTTCCTATGAATGTCTTGTCCAATATCAGAGGTCCTAACTTTTATTCCTCGAGCAAGCGCCTGCAACTTGACAATCCCCAGCATGCAGCACAAGGTTGCAACGGCTTGTCTCCTAACCAGATGGCCACGGATAAGTGCCTGCAGCCTGATTATACCTTTAAGGGCTTTGAATGCCCGGCGAGCCTTTACATAATTAACTTATATCAGTGTCATTCCTCCAAAGGATAAGGATTATATAGCTTAGTGTTAAGAAAAAGCCTATTGCTTCAGGCTGTTTCAGCACATACATGCCGCTTTTTCATAAGATATTTAATAAACGTTAAAAATTGACTATTTTTAATAACAGAAGATTTACCAAGTAACCCCTAAATGTAGCTTGTACCAGTGCTGCAGCTTTCTCTTGCTCTAGTTTTTCAGGATAGGAAAGTGTATCGTGAGGTGCAGATCCTTCTAAGTTTCTTCCCTGGTTTCCTGGTGACGAAATTTCCCTGTCATGTGATAAATTTGTGTTTTCGTTGTTCTCTGGTTCTAAACACTTTTCAGCTCCATCATTGGGATTGGCAGTTGCATGTGAGACTATAGGAGGAATTAAAGACAGATTACCCTCCAATACCTTTGCAGCAACCACATCTTTCTCACTTCCAAACTTCTGCAGAAATCAAATATTAAAAATCAGAATATATATATAATGGTAATTTTCATAAGTCAATACAAAAAGTCAACTGTCTTGTAGGCAAGTGTTGGTGAAACGATAACCAAAAAAGGTAAAATAATAAAGGAAGAGACAAGATTGGACGCAGTGACAATAGAAGTTCTAGCTCTCTTGGTGCCATTAAACAAGAATGTCTTAAGAAGGAAACCTCAATCACCATGACAGGAACACTAATTCCCCATTAAAAATGTACAACTATCCTAAAACTATAACATCGTGAAGAAATTTCCAAAGTGTTCCATGAATGCAACCTCCTCTCAAATATATCAATTTCCTATAATCATCAGAAAAGTCAAACATGCAGGCTTTTGTAGCAAAAAATAAGAACTAGCATTACCTCCCTCCCTTTTGCAGTATTAGATTTGGAAGACTTCTTTCCAAAGAGGACAGTCTTAATCCATTTTCCTGGTGATTTTCCCATATCTCAAGAAGAGCAGGAACAGCAACCAGGGAAGCTTGAAAGCCTGTGCCTGCATTAGTCAACAATTTAGCAGTTAAAACTTAGAACCATGATGCCAAAGATAAATACCACAGAATTCAGAAAAAGAAAATTTTACGCCAAGTATACAAGCCTCTAAGAGTTACTTCATCAACCAAATTATGGGAAGACGACACAAATTACGATGCACATAACCCAAAAAAGATGCAGCAAGTTTTAAAGGGCACGACTCATAAGCATCATGGACACCGACTAACAGCCATCAAAGCAAATAAACAAGCAATCACGTGAAATAACAATAAGAAATGCAAGAATAAGCAATAGAATAAATTGGAAACTTGGTAACATGTCCCAAATCAAAAGGTTTTCTGATGCAATTACAGCAAACCTAAATCTTTCCAGAAAATGCTCAGTCCAGAGTCAATTGTCAGTTAACAAATAACAAATGGTGAAAAGAAGCATCATTTATTAAATCCCTAAAAGCAAAGATCTGGCACAAGTAGCTAAATATAAACAAGAGATAAACAGCTGCAAACAAAAACAGAATGCAAGTTTGAAGATCGATTTTCACCAGATCTGCTACTTACCTCGCAAATGCTGTACCTATAAGCTCCAAATCTACCATTCCTAAAAGCGAAAAACACAAGACATCAATGTGCAACTATGAGATAAGAAATTTATAAGAGAAATAAATGCCAAAATATGTACATATAGAGAGAGAGAGAAAGAATAAGTACCATGAGTAAGCAAGTGAGCGGCCTTAGAAATGAAGGAAATGTGACCTGCTTGCTTCTACTTTGCCGCTTTTCCTCTTGAAAACTTTTTTTTTTCCCTGGATAAATTAAACCGTTGGTATCTCCTAGGATCGCGCTTATTGTACTTCCATACAGCTGATCTCCTTCACCACTGGATTGGAACACCAAGTACTGTGATGGAGATGTGCGTGCTGCTGTACGGTGAGAGAGATGCAGGTGATAGTTATCTCATATTAAAGTAGTTTAGAGTGCACTTACTTGAAGAACAAGTGTACAGATTCTTTATTCCGACGCATTGTGAAATTACGACGACGCCCTCTCAAATTTACGTTGTTCTTTACGCGCTACTTGCAGGGATTGTGCACAAAGACCCTTGAGTGATGGGTGAAATCTGGAGCGTGAACGTCACGGAAATCGAGGGTCTGGAAAAAGGGAAGGTAGGTGGTGCACTGCATGGGTGGCACGCTGAGAGTAAATGGCAGAGGTTGTGTTGATGACTACTGTCAATGCGTCAACTGCCTACACCGGACCGGTTGTGGTGCCGGAGTTAGTGAGCGCCGGGCCCATCGGGTTGGTGACTGTTCCTTTTATACAAAATTTTTCATATTGGTTTTTATAAGGAACCAATGTTTCAATTAAATGGAAAAAAATTATTTGAAATACTCAAGAGTCAGTCCCATTTAATTGAAATAGTCACA
>JAOXYD010000007.1:10872239-10882727 GCA_028565735.1 Pinacopodium congolense
TCGCCAGGTTCAGTCATCCCTTCAGCTGCTGCGAGTCCACCTGAAGAGAACAAAGAAAATGTGTCTGCTGCGAGTCCTCCTGAAGAGAACAAAGAAAATGTGGTATAGTTCTTGGCTTACACAACCTCATCAGTCAGGATTTGAATAAATTGACCTAGTATTCCCTAATTTCTGTAATCAAAACTAGTCTCTTGTTTTCTAGGTTGCTCTGCCAAAGGAAGAGGCCAGGCAGACCGAAGTCTGAAGTTGATATACTGCAGAAAATGCTTAATTTCCCTTCTTTTTTTTTTTCTGGTGATGTTGGTGAGTTTGTCTTTAATGTTTTCTAAGTGAAGACTTTGCCTTGTATAAAAGAGTTTTAAGGTGAATTTGATCGTCTAGTGTGGAGGCAAAGACCTATACCTTAAACTGGTATTTGTTGGTCGTACATACTTACTGTTTAATTACACGTTAAAATAGTAAATTCTAGTGAGTAATCATCTTGAAAATTTTTCCGTTTCGAGGTACATATTTTTGGGTGTGCATAATTCTTGCTCGGTCTTATCTTTCTCTTTACTCAAATCTCTGCGAATTGGAAGGTTTGGTCTTAAAGACATGTAAGTGAGGATTAGCAATGGTGCAATTTTCTTATTGCTAAATTACATTGGAAAAACGGAAGATACTGGCATCTGTTTACGCCTTTTGGTGTATAGCAGCACTTTTTTTTTTTTTTCATTTGGCTCAAATGGGTATGTAAAACATTTAGCTAACAACAGAATTTCTGGTTCACAGAGAATTCATTCCACAAAGAATATGCTGTAATCTTATAACTCAAACCACTTCATTCAACACTTCCATGCAATATAACAACCCTAAACAATGAATGTAAAAAGGTATGGGCTTATTAAATTCCATTTACCGCCCACTTCCCAAATCTAATAGCAGACGCCAGCCTTTCGCTGTTGCTTAACCCAATACCTCCGAAGACAACTGTGTCAACTATCTTGTTCAGATAATTAATCAGAACTTGCACCATATACATCAAATTATGTAAGTACAACTTTATACCCAAGCTTGAATGTATTGTAAAAATTCAATGCATAATGGTGTACACAAATCTTGTATATTACACAGCCTAAAACAAGCAATGGGCAAATGTTGAATTTGAAAAGAGTCCTAACATTCACAAATACAAGAGACAAGCAACCTGAGATACAGAAGCATAGTTGATAAGATGAATTTGGATCTTAAAGTTTCTACCTTACACAGTACATGCCCTCAAACATTCATATAGAGCTGGAGTTGTTAGTCTGCAGTCCAGCTCTGCTCAACAATTTCCCTAACTCTACGGTTGTACTCGCGCTTGTTCTCGCTAAACATTCGGGCAGCTTCAGAATTTGCAGGAGAATTGGGATTGGGGTCACAAAGCAATGACTGCAATAATTGCACATTTAGGATAAAATATCAGAGAGATGATAATTCACTATGAAAACCACCGTACAAAACATGTATGAGTCATCACAAATATCATGTTTCAGTAATAGAATTATGTATCAAAATGATCTAAATTAGAGCAAAGCCCTAATGTCACGATACTCGCCCACAAATAGTAGCTGTAACCATTAGTATATGGGAAGATCTATGAACAACAATATATCTTGCACAAGCATCTTGAGGAAGTTCAAGTTTGCATGCCCTATATGTACTTAGATCACTGGACCAGTTATCAGTATTCTGACCTCACACTAATAAGTTCAGTAATCTGACCTCATAGTAATAAGTCCATTACAGACTCAAAGTTAGACTTTGTACCACACCAAAAGAAAAGGCTAAGTTTAAACTTTTGTTTCATTTCAAAGACTCCAAGTCTGAGGATTCCAACAACATGCATTTGTCATCTACCAGACAATAATAGATAGGCATTGAGCTTCTAAGATTCTATACAAGCTAAATTGAGGAAGTCAATATATGACTTTCAGATGCTATTGGGCTTTTGGTCACCAGTAATACTTTTAGCGATTCAACTGCTCTTTAAATTTAGTCATAATAACTACTGGATCTCACATCAGACTACTTGGAACAAATCTTAGGGGGAGATTGCAGTTCGTTCTTTTCCTCCTCTAATCCTTCTTTCTTTCTTCCTTGTTTACGAAGAAACACAAGCTTAACTATGGAAGGGTCGAAGGCCTTCTTTAACCTGTCAGAATTTTGCAGAGGTAACAAATAAACCGGGATAAAAGGACTCCCCCATTTTATATAAAAGTATTATATGATAGGCATAGCGAAACAAAAAAAAATTCCCCACTTATTGAAAGTTTACCCACTGCATCAGAACAAAATTACTTAAGCTGACCATAAAGCATAGGTGAATACTTCAAACTTCAAGATATGACACCTTAACTACATACAAACGCAAGAAGATAACCAAATACTGCATAAGATATTCGAGGTATTTGTTGGATCCCCTATTCATGATCTGTCAACCCTCAGCTGTTCTCTTCTAATTCTTTTTCTCCTTAACTGTATGTATGCGTAAACATAAAAAGTATGGATTCTCAGGCCGTTGTTCTAGTGTACTAGAAGACTTTGTAAAATGCTAAATATAGACATCTGCTCAGTACATATAGTTGGGACTGCTAGCATGATGATAAAGCAATTTCATGTGAAGCATGTAATACTCATGCATACCTGTATAGATGTCAGTATAGCTGCTACATCATATATTGGGCTCCACTGATTTTGTAGAATATCCAAACAAATGCTTCCATCTGCATAGACTGTTGATTTCCAGCATAAAAACTTAGATAGAAATAACAGTTCAGAGTAACAGTAAGCATAATGTTTACACTAAACAAAATTCTTCTACTGCAACTTACTGTTAGGATGAAACATTCGAGAAACAAATCGTACAGTTGGAGGTTTGTTGGGATAATCCTCACTAAACTGAAGAGTCAACTTGAACGTGCCTGAAAAGCTCAAATTCATATTAATTTTAATTTATTTACAAGAGAAAAAAACACAATTTTAATTTGATTTGAATGGGCCTTGTATCTCCCTATGTACAGCGCATATGGCCGGCCCTTCTGGTGTCTTAGTGATACAAACAAAGAAAAAACAAACTCCAATCACATCCTCTTGGAAATGAAAGCCAATTTTTACCAAAGAAGTAAATTGAATTGAAATTTACAGTTGACATCCAAACACAAAAATGGATTGAATATTAACCCCAAAAAAATGGGAACTAACAGCGTTACTTTAAGCTATTTAGCAGAATCCTTCATTTGAAAATAGTTGGAAATGGCAAACATTTTAGGAACGGATGATCCTGAGCCATATAATACATTATAACCAGTATATTCGAATTCAAGTAGAAATATAAAGTCCTTTTTGTTCCAAGAATTATCAAATGTTTTAGATTACTGTAGGTCCGTTGAGATTGTCCAAACAAACTTGGTCTCTTTGAACTAAAATTGACCTTAAAATGCACAGAGACTTGTATTTTCTCCATTATTGTCATTCACTTAAGTACTAACAGGGAAGAACCTTTCACTTAAAGAAAAGGAAGGAAGCACCTATATTAGTGGTTTAAAACCTGGTACAAAAGAGGTTGGTGCCTATGATTTATTTAATGAAAATTATCTCTTAACGTTAACAGCAAACAGGACATTCCAGAATGCAGACAGAAAACAAGCACAACTATATGCAATTCAAACATTTGGTAAACTTTTTCTTAAGCAAAGTCCTAGTGTAAAGTTACGCACCTCCATCCCATGGAGTATCATCAGGACTGCAATTCAGATAAAGTAAATCAGAAAAGTGTCCGTAGACATAACAGAAAATGAGAGGGAGACCAAAAAAAAAAAGCAAATAACTAAGTATTCATAGATGAAACGATGCATTTGCAGCCCAACTTACCCGAAAATCACAGCGTTCCAAAGCATTATATTGTTTTCTTGCGGCGCACCACTTATCCCTGCAGGTGGGTCTTGCTCCAACCTCTTAAAATCCCTCATCAATCTCTTCCTTGCAGGAGTTGACATGGTTCACAACCTATACAACCGAACAATTTACTTCATAAGTCATCCATTTTTCTTGAAGTAGATAACACACCACGTACTTTACATCAGTTCAAAACAAGAAGGCAAACATCTTTAGCAATATTAGTAGACATCCATCTAAAAGGTACATCTCAACTTACAGGCTAAAATTCAAAGCCCCCCAGCCCTCCAAAACGACAAAACAAAACTTACAGCCTAAAAGCAATATGCTCTAAACACGCTGAATTGGAAAGAACACTCAGTCTTGCTTGACAGTTGGACATCCCCATTTAAATTCATCAAGAAATGGCAAGAATTCATGTTCCCACATCCATATAGACGACGTGCACGCTTTTACTAAATCAACCCAACATTTTACCTACCAACATTTCTATAACTCCAAAAGAGTGACGGAATTGCGTATTCAAGTAAGCACAAAGTACAAGAAAAAGTTGGAGTCATACAACATCTACTTGACCAAGGGACCAAAAAACAGATCTTTAAAAATTCTGACCAGATCTAAAAAAGAGATTAAAAAAAAGGCATTTTATAGACCGCAACAGAGAAATTGGATGAAACCCCAACCAAGTTACCCGAGAGAAGACGAGGTCACAAAGAATATGGGTAAAAGTGGAGTGGAACCAGGGTCTTGAGGCGAGCTTCGATTGAACAAGAGAAGTAGAACCGAATTGAAGAATCAAGATCAAGAGGCGAAGAAAAAGGAAAGGGGGATTCTCTTCTAATACTGGAGAAAAGAAGAGAAAAGAGTTATTTATGACTCATTTGAAGAGAGATATTTATTCGCATTTGAAGTTAACGTCACTAAGCTAGAAGCCTTGGGTAATGGGGTTTATGTAAAATTTTTAGGAAATTTAATATAATTTTATTCTTCGTCTCTTTTATTAATAGTTGAATTTAGGGTAAATTTCACTAAATATTCTTATTATTTGTAAAATTATTAATTAAATTTATATAATTTAAAAACTCTCAATCAATTTTTAAAATTTTAAATTATTATTTTTGCCAATTCATCCATTAATTTTGTCTTATATAAATATACTTAAGTAGAATTGTAACTTTTCATAAATTTTTCATTTCTCACAACGATAGAATTTTTCTTATTTCTTTATTTGGAGGATCGATATATCAAAAGATATTTTTGTTCTAGTTTTTGCCTTTTTCTCTCCCGCTAATCAAACTTTCATCATTCCATTCCATTTAAGATTAGAAATAGATGTAATTAGACCTATTTTTTTATATATATCTCTCCTTATTTGAGGCCCTATTCTATTCACTTCTTTGGGTTTTTATTAAATTGAGAAATGGATTTGATTGTTTATTTTTTTATATAATTTGAATATAATAATATATATAAGGTATTTTTCGAATAATTCAAATCGAAGTAATTAGATGTCCAGATACGTGACATATTCAGTGCCATGTCAAGTGTATATATTAAAATTATTCATGATTCTTATAATTTGATAAATTATTAATTAAAATCATAGAGTTTCAAAATTATACATCTATGTAGAATAAAATTGACAAAAAAACTAATAGATGATAGTAATTTTAAAATTTAAAATTGTATTTAATAATTTTTAAACTAAATAAATCTAATT
This sequence comes from Pinacopodium congolense, assembly GCA_028565735.1. Lineage (NCBI taxonomy): Eukaryota > Viridiplantae > Streptophyta > Magnoliopsida > Malpighiales > Erythroxylaceae > Pinacopodium > Pinacopodium congolense. Next base: position 10,877,878 of record JAOXYD010000007.1, read on the forward strand.
AATAAATTGTCAAACTACAAAACTACTCGATAAAATCTAATCTTTTAAAATAAGAAGTTTACACTAAAAAAAATACCACTATGAACTTGAATTTTATTTTAAAACAATAATATATTCCATATAATAATATATTTTGGATTAATTAAAATTATATAATTTCAAAATTATATATCTACGCAGAATAAAATTGACAAAGAAATTAATAGATGATAGTAATTTTAAATTTTAAAATTTTATTTGATAATTTTTAAAGTAAATAAATATAATTAATAAATTTACAAACTACAAAAATACTCAATAAAATCTAACCTTTTAAAATAAGAAGTTTACACTAAGAAGAAATACAACGATGAACTTTAATTTTATTTTAAAACAATAATATATCAAATATAATAATATATTTTGGGTTGGTTTAGGTCCCTAAATTTTTAATGACGTAGCTTTCTTTCATTTCGATAATCTATTCTTCTCAAATATAACAATAGACTCGATTAAATGAAATCAAATATAAATAAATAAATCCCACCTCTCCTTTTCTTTTTAATCTTAACTCTCTTTCCTCTCGAGTTTGAATCTCTTTTTTTAAAAGATTTTGTAGTTGTTTAAACATGAAATGGAATGAATATTTAAGTTTTGAATAAAAGAAATTAACATCTTGATGAGTTTTAGTACTTATACTGAAAAATAATAATAATGAGTTTTATATAAAAATTAGGAAGAAAAGAAAAGTTATGAGTGGTGTTAAAGTTTTGAATATTATATCGGTACTGATATCGAATTTGTCTTTAAAATAGTACCGTATCAGTATCGGTTAATACTGATACTATTTCAGATATTTTTTTAAATTATAAATTAATTTTAAAAATTTATAAAATTTATAAAATAGTCTATAAACGAATTATATTGTATAATTTTTAACTTAATTTTAAATTTAAAAAATATAAAAATATTAAAAAAATTAAAAAATTAATTTTTAATTTTATTTTTTTTAGTATTAACAATACTGATATAATCGACACTAACCAATATTTAAATTCAATACACTACAAATTGGTTTCGTTTCGTTTCCGGCCAATATGTACTATGCAAGATCATATGACTTTTGGGTTCGTATGATGCAGCCCAATTTGTGCACAAGGCTCATTTTTGGCTGCTAGTTGGCAAGGCGGTCTTTTTCATAATTAATGACAAGAATTGGCACATAATTGAGACGGATGGAGATGTACCCGAGTGGGGACGCTTTGGAGCCTGCATTACGTTACATGTAACGTTTTATTCCTTCTTATCCAAATACCAACGCAATGAGTTTTGTTGTCATTTTGTTTGGAAGAAAATGGTCACACGGAGAAATATTAGGGCAACCGAGCTTTATAAATTTGTTATGGCAATTAAAAACTATTTAATAATTTTTCATATTGCATTAAAAATAGTTTTTAAATACCTAATCGAGTGGTACAAGATAATTTACTATTAAGATGAATTTAAATATAATTGTACCTTAACATCGTATATAAAAATTTTATTTAATTATTTTTTCTCATTACATTAATATTTTAAGATATAATGTGAAATATAAAGTCCATTATTAATCTCCCTCTAAAATTGCATATGAAAGGTGATTTAATAAAGTTTTACATCAAATAAAAATATTTTATTATGATATAACGTGTCGTAAAAGATGATTTTACTATTAAATTTCTTTTGTAAAAATAATTAAATTTTTAGGAATTAAAATTTTTCTTTTTAAGTGATATGTAAAATTATATATTTGACTTATATATTTAACAATAATTAATTTTTCAAGGCTAGCATGCAAAATTCTCATTTCTCTACGTAGAAAATTGACTCTAGCACCAACTAATAATAAGTAACCGTATGTACAAGATGTACAGGCTTGCATTGTGTGGTGTTATGTTAAATTTTGGGTCTCGAACTCTTATTTTCATGTACATAAAATCCTTTCGTGTTATGTCCCTCTCATGTAATATTGTGTTCATGTCTGTATCTGTTAAGAATTTATCCTATCTTCTTTATCCCAAAAAAAAAAAAAAGAATTTATCCTATCTTAATCTGTCACATGGTTAAGTAGATACATGCTTTGACAATAAAAATATAACCAAAATTATAGAGGGTATATTTTTAACCGAGATTTTCTTCTCATACGACCATATTCAAATCCTAAGAATGAATATACATTTTGTGAAATTATGATATGCAATTATAATTATATGGTAAATATTATAGTTATTGTAATTGCGGTTATATTTTTTGAAATTGTGTCTTTATTTCCAATTTACAACCTCGCATGCATGAGACAGTGTACATCTTTAGGTATCAACTTCCTACGTATACAATGATTATGCGATAAACAATCACCTTATTGAAACATAATCTTTTTGTTTAATTTCTTCCAGACATCTCTGAACAAAACTGAATTAGAACAAGGAGTAGTCATCAAGTTTCACCGGGATCATCAAGTGGTGTGGTCCCTGTTATCTCCAGAGGATGTAGACGCTCCCTTAGATGAAGAATAAGGTAATGGAGATGGCAGCAATACCAAGTTTCCGGACTGATGAGGAGTAGTTGACGACGTACTTGTGTTCAAGTAGCTTGTTGCACATGCATTGCCTTTTGTTGTCGCTGAATAGCTACTAGCCACCGGAAAGTGCTCATCCCACTTCGACTTCTGTGCAAAGTTGGCCACATTTCCCTGATTTCCACTGCCAGTGGCGGGGCTACCACTGTTTCCACTCCCGCCTGTTCCAATGATAGACTTGAGAGCAGCTGCTAAGGCGGACTGCAAGTTTGGATCCGACGTGATTGCCTTTGTTGCAGCTGCTATAGTGTCCGGTAGGGACGGTTGTAGAGGTCGAGAAGGGTGGTTTTTTTGGACATAGGACGGAAACACGCTGTTATTATCTACCGGAGTTCTTCCGAGGTTCGACGTGACGAGTGGGTTTCTTTGGTAGGTTTGAGGACCGGTGTGACAGCCAAAGAACATGTTGCTCCAGGGCATTGCTGCATTGGATTCAGAAGAACTGAAGTTGAGACTGGTGGAAGAAAAATTTGGTAATGGAGGGTAGGTTGAAGAAAACCTAGTGAAGGGAGATAAAGAGGCTGGGTTTGAGGTTAAGTCAAGAGTGATGGTTTGATGGGAAGGAGAAGAAGATAGTGAAGAGCTATTATGTATATAGAAAGGCCCGGACTTGGAACTATCGGATAGATAGCATTTTAGTCCATGGAGATCAACGGAGCCGGTGTTGACATTAGCTGTGGAAGATGATGAGCCAGACAAAAGCATGGAAGCAGCTGCAGAGGTTGCGGAAGCCATAGCTGTGGCTGAAACAGGAAGTGGATGGTTGTGTGTTCCTTCGTAGGTAGTGATTAAGATGGACATATCCTCAGCACATCTTTGCACCTGCTCAGATATCCCAAAGAAAAGAACATGTAAAAAGAACCATGCAGCATGTCAAAAGAATGAACTGTGATTATCCCTACCTGCTTCCTCACAGGACATGTTGGTCCTACAGTACAGCGATAGTAAGCTCGAGGGCACGGGTTTCCTTTTGCAATCTTCTGTCCATATTTCCTCCATTGGCACCCATCGTTCATCTGTAGACATTATCAGAAAATAATGGTCACTAATCACTGAAGTGATATATGAGAATATCACTGAATAGGAAAAAGACTAACAGTTAGGGTATCGCATCTAGCTTTCACAGAAACTCTGGCTTTCTTCACAGGGGTCTGTTGAAGAACTTCATCGTCTCCACTTCGAGCTGTCTTTGGAGCCTTATCATTCGGCATCAGGGTCTCCTCATATTCTTCTTTAGTTTCTTCAGAGCTGTTCAGTGGGCTCTGCTTTTCATCTCTAATTTTATCTGATTTTGAGGTTTCAAAATTGCAGTCTAATCCAAGAGACAGGCCTTCCTTGGCGACTGGATCATTGTGTTTCCCTCTGCTAGAAGATTTAGCATTATTCTTGTCATCTTTCTTGGTAGCAGTTGGAAAACCTAGGGTGAGTGAAACAAGCTCGCTTTCTTGATCAGTTGCTTGATGATTGTTCTCCGTTTCAGTGGACTTGTTTGCTTCTTCTTGTTGAACAACGTCATAGAATTGCATTTGAAGGGCTTTGTAGTCCTTCATTATTTGATTTAAGTAAGTTTTTAGTCTATGGTTTTCTTCTCTCACTTCGCCCATTTCAGCTCTAGCAGATTCAAGCTGCACATCCCGCATTGCCTATTATCAAGATAAATGAAAAATAGTTACCAAACATTTTTCTTTAAAAAAATAGCTATAGTTTAAGGCTTTTACACTTTCTAAAAGTAGCACTTTCCATACTGCTTTAGAAACAACAAACTATATTCATCTTCAACTGTAGTAGTAGTTGCAATAAGAATTAATAATGATATTATCATTCTTAATTTACCTTGAACTAAACTATAGTTTTCCTGTTTGATTCCCTTTTGATTTTTAAATTTAATTTTCAGATTTTTTAAATATAAAAATTAATAAAAAATATCATAAAAATAAAAAAAAACTTTAATACAATACAGAAATCAAGACAAACAACACAAAAATCTATAAAAATACATAAAATTCAATATAAAAATATAATATACACAACTAAAAACTACAATCAAAAGCTCAATCAAATGACTCTAAAGAATATTTTACTTGAGAAACAATTTAAAGTCAACATTTATCCTAAATGTTTTCACTATTTGTTAAAGTTATAATATAATATGATATGATAATAATTTTCTGAAAGGACAAATATTAGTTTTTAACAAAGGACTAACTATAAACATAAGAAAAATACATAAAAATTAATATAAAAATACAAAAAT
>JAOXYD010000007.1:10886487-10898815 GCA_028565735.1 Pinacopodium congolense
TACGTGTAGAATTACAATTCTTTTATTGCTTGTCATCTTGTTCCATCTGCAGATGAAAAAAAAACTTGACCTTTAATTAATACGATTATAACATGATTATATTGGTAATGATAAAGCTAAAATTTTAAAAATATTTTTAATAAGAAAATATTCAATTAATAAAATCTCCTTAAAAAAATAATAAATAAGCACAGTATTCAATTTAGCTTTAACTAAACAACTTTAAAGGTCATGTTTGTTCCCTTTTTTTAAATATAAAAATTAATAAAATAATATAAAAACTGAAAAAGATAATATACTAATATATTACATAAACAAAAAATACAAAAATACACAAAAATAAAAAAATTAATATATTTATACAAAAATAAAATTAAAAGTTAAAAAACTTAAAGCTCTTCTCGCCGCAGAAAGATCTCTGCAAAACACATGATAAATCCAACAAGGTTAAAGCACCCCAGCTAAAGTTTAAAAGCATCTTTCCATTTTAGTATATCAAAAGTGTAAACTAAATATATATGAACACAAATCTAAATTAAAAAAATACACATATATACATGATACTCATCATCTTATATATCAAAGTCAAACTCGTATTGAATATTTTTATTAATTATGTTCATGTTTCAAATAAAAGATGTACAGAAGAATTCAAATCAACAATACATTTATTTAAAATATAATTCAAACAAATTAACTTAGACCCTGAAAGAGAATTCTAGATTATTTGGTTCTAAATACTATGCAAATTATATAATTTGTTTATAATATTTGCTTATTTTTATTTTTATTTTTACACTATTTTTAATTTTTATATTATATTTATGGTTTGTTTTTCAGTTTTGCATTATATTTTTATTATATTTTGTATTTTAAAAAATAAAAACTAAAAAACAAATCCACCTAATACAAACAAAGTCGATAACTTTATATATGGCATGATGTGGGTAAAAGTTGCGTAATTTGGGATCTCATCTCAATGTTAATACAGTCAAATCATAGTCTAGTTTCGGCGGCCCGTGACAATCGGTCTAAGGTATACACTTGGAAGTCGTAAGAACCCAACTTTACAGTCTGACGGAACTGCCACTACCACGTGGCCTAAACTTAGTGCCCATGTGATAACTGACAAGCCTATCGAAAGATGGGGTTCTCTTTCTTCTTCTTTAGAAAATGATATCCCGTAGATGACACATGTTTGTGCTTCTACACCAGGATGACTTTAAAAAACTCGGGACATGAGAAAGCTGCAAAAGTGAGTGGAGTGTGACGTGGCAGCCAAATCCAAAGAGCTTCGCACTTTCAATCTTATAACACGCGTCAAAAAGAAACCTAATGATGTTTTTGTCCTTATACGGGGGTTAAGCATCTCTATTCTCTCAACATCGGCAACATAATATTGAGGATCTAATCATAGATGTTCACAGTTTCACGTCTGCCTGTTTAAATTAAAGGGTTTAATGCTCCGTGTTTGTTGATTCTACCCACAAGAGAAAAAGGCGAAATAGAAAGGAAAAGATAGTGAAAGAAAGGAGCTTTTTAGCTGCCAAAAATTACATATTGGAAGTTTAAGCGAAGAGCTTATAGACAGGAGGTTTGAAGGGTCGTCTAAGATTGTTATTCCGTTCACGGGGATACCATGTACAGGGTTCTAACTTGCAGAGAAGTGAGAGCTCGAGCTCCCCAAAAGGCTCTCACTTGGCTCGGTTCATTCAATCTTACAAGGTACTCTCTTTATCACGATCCTTTATCAAGTAATGCGATTTTTTACTTATTTATCTTCTAGTGATGATTTTGGGGTTTGTTTCGATTTTGAGGCCGAATGAAATAGATGGAGCTGTTCCTTTATTAACCGGGGTGATTTTTTCATAAAGGAGGAATTTTTATTTTGGCAATATCTGTAATGTGGCCTTGACTAGTCTGTATAGTAGTATGCTTCAGTGAAGAAAGTTATGGCTGTTCTCTCTATAGGCGCGAACTGCTTGTATCGCTTGGTGGTCTGTCTTCTGTAAAATTGATATTTCAGTTTCTCTCTTTGTAGGAGGTCAGCTCATTCTTTGCCTTTTGCAACTCTCGAAGTTGACGAATTATCAGGTTCTCAACCTGCTGAAGTGCACAACTTGGGTCAGTAACACCTGCTCTTCTGCATAATACCTGCGTTTATATATTTTCATGAGTCAAGTTTCCTTAATTTACTATGAAAATGTGGCACTTAGTTGAAGACGTTGTAGAAATGGTTGAACATTCATTATGTGGCCAACTGAAGCTTAAATTTTGAGTCTCTAAAATTGGTATAGATTTTATCAAGCATCCCCAATGTTGGGATTTCCAATCGAAAGACAGTGGAAGTTTGAGCATAGAATGCCATGAACTTCAGTGCAGGGCAAATGGGTCGGATCTTCAAAGTGGAACACAATTGTGGATCCTTTAAATGGAGAGCCATTTATTAGAATCGCAGATGTTGATGAAACAGGAATTAAGGTATAGATTACTATTATCCTGTAGAATACTATCTTTACCTTGTTTTTAAGTGTGACTTGACCTTTTGTGAGAATTCAAATTCGGTTGTGTTTGAACTGAAGTTTGTACTTAAGCCAATATCAATTTGTCATTTGCTTTTCTATACGGATACTATTTCGAATAATGAGTTTCTTATGCCAAGGTTAATCTTAGCTGAACTTCACAAGTTGCTGTCACAGATATTTAACTATTCCAGAATTTTGTATATCAGTGTGTGCGCGTTTCTGCTGAATTTTCATAACTGTTGGACTAATTATGCAGCCATTTGTCGAAAGCTTGTCCAAGTGCCCAAAGCATGGATTACACAATCCCTTTAAATCACCAGAGAGGTTTTTGTTGCTTTCTGCCTTCCCCATCTAACTTTGATACTTTATGTATTCTTTTCTCTCTGAATCCTATTACTTTTAGTCTTGCCTTCTTAAAATTTTAAAATGATATGGACTACAACTGACTAGTCATCAGCTATCTTTCTTAAGATACTGAAGAAAAAAAATAATGTTTTGCAGATATCTTTTGTTTGGAGACATATCTGCTAAGGCAGCCCACATGCTTGCAGCGCCAAAGGTAACTTATTCTATTTGGAAGAATGAGAACTTTCTTTTCCTTTTTCATTTAATTAAAATAAACTTACCATGGATCTTATGTTGTATTACTTTATCACAATGTTGATACTGCAGTAATTGCAATTTCAATGGATTTTCAGGTTACTGACTTCTTTGCTAGGTTAATTCAAAGGGTCTCTCCAAAGAGTTATCATCAAGCACTTGGTGAAGTTCAAGTTACCCAAAAGTTTCTTGAAAATTTCTCTGGTGATCAGGTAGATCAAGATTGCTCCTCTTAAATGTACTTCTCCTCCCTCTGCCCCCTCAAAAGAAGCTAGGAACTTAAATTTGGCTTCAATTATTATCAAAATTGATGAATAATTGTGGCATTGATCAATCTCCTTTTCAACTTATTCTCATGAATGTATTTATGATTTCTAACTTCTCTTTTGATGAATCACATTCTTGGCTTGACAATAAATATTGATGAATTTTATGTTAACAATAGAACTATTGGAAGTTATTCTCTCTTTAGCAGTGCTAAAGAAACGTAATTAACAATTTTATTTAATTTGTTTATTCATATTTCCTTCCATATTTAACAGGTCCGGTTCCTGGCAAGGTCTTTTGGTGTACCTGGAAATCATCTTGGTCAGCAAAGTCATGGTTTTCGATGGCCTTATGGTCCCGTAAGTATTTAGTTCTTGGTGTTTCAATAGATAATTGAAATCGAGTTTATGGATTGTCACTATGAAATGATGACAAGCAAAGAAGATCATTTCCATTTTGTGCAAGAATGGTTACCCTCAAATTACCTTATGATAGAGCAACCTGTGGCTTGCATTTCCATGTTGCATAAGTATGATTGTTTTCCTTTTTGAAAAAAATTGCAGCACTGTATATAGAATGGTAATAAACATGACACATGAATTTCATTTATAACATTATATGTCTTTAGAAGAACTTACGTTCCTCAACCTTTACATACTTAGAAGAACTTTTATGCAGGTTGCAGTTATTACTCCCTTCAATTTCCCACTGGAGATTCCAGTACTTCAAATGATGGGTGCATTATATATGGGCAACAAACCCACTCTTAAAGTTGATAGCAAGGTAAGTTTGCAGGACTTATTGGGGAATCGTCAGTGTTGCAACTATATAGATGGGGGAGAGTCAAATGCTCTATTTTTTCTCCTAAGAACCAAAGATATCATTAATCCTATGAACCAAAGATATCATTAATTTATAATGTAATTGAGATAGATAAAGTTGATACTAATGATGATGGTGCATTTAACTTGTGATCACTGTAAGCTCTGAGAGATCTCTTGCCTCTTGCCTTTTACTTTTTATTTTTCTGATTAGCTCATCCATTTATCTGGTTCATTTATGGGAAGACTGTTTTAGCCACCGGAGATACATTTCAATCTACTGGGTTATCAGTGTCATCTCTTCCTGTATGTACTGTTAACTCAACGACGACGTGTGCCGTAGGTTTGCATTGTCATGGAGCAGATGGTGCGGCTACTTCATTATTGTGGATTACCTGTGGAAGATGCTGATTTCATAAATTCTGATGGGAAGACAATGAACAAGCTTTTAATGGAGGTTGGTTTTCCAGGAGATGACCCTTTTTTTTTATCATTTGCACTGAAGGTTGTGAATTTTTTTGAACATGCACTGTCACTGGCCATCATATTATTGCACATCTGAGCTCCACTGAACTCTTGAAGCATATATTCAATGCCTTTTTTAGCTATTAGCACAATCATTTTTAGTGAATTTAGTATTTTGGCCAGATTTAGTTCTGCCATTACTATTATGACTTGACATATGCAAAATGCACTTTTGGTGTGTACATGTTAAAATTCCTCCAAGAAGCAGGGTTCTTCTTGTCTCCTGATGGGCTGTATTACAAAGGTGACTAAATGTGGCATGGACATGATGATGGTTGGTTGGAATTGTGCTAGTACTCATCATTATCAACTGACTAATTTTAAAGTGCCATTCGCTTAGAAAATGCTTATCTCTGTTGGTGATGATAATGGCTACTTGTGAGCCTCATAAAATGGAAATTCTGAGTAGTTTTCCTGCTACCTTTTAGGCAAAACCACAAATGACCCTCTTTACTGGTAGCTCGAGAGTTGCAGAAAAACTGGCTGTTGATTTGAAAGGTCGTGTTAAGTTAGAAGATGCAGGATTTGACTGGAAAGTTCTTGGACCTGATGTTAATGAGGTATTTATGTTATCTGTTCAGTGATCTTGATCGGTTTTTTCACAATGTTTCGTTGATAATTCTTAAAGTGAATTTTGTATTGGTTTGTGAATATCAGGTGGATTATGTTGCATGGGTTTGTGACCAGGATGCATATGCATGCAGTGGCCAGAAGTGCTCTGCACAATCAATACTTTTCATGCACGAGGTTAGCTGTATTGCATGGTTCTATTATGCATACTATAGGCTTCTAACATATGGTTATCTTTACAGTCAAGAATTTTAGGCCAATTGAATAATGGGAAAAGCTAAGTGCTAATCAACTATTTTATTTTCTCTCTTTAATGAGAATTTATCATATTGCAGAACTGGTCTGGTACTTCCCTTATATCTAAAATGAAAGATCTTGCAGAGAGAAGAAAGTTAGAAGATCTGACTGTTGGCCCTGTTCTCACAGTAAGTCTGAAGGGTGGCACTAGATTCTATTGTTTTGGTGGCAATAATGCATCATTTGGAATTATAGTTGAAAAGTTTTAAATTGGTTTGATTCTTGTCACTGTAGGTTACAACTGAAGCAATGCTAGACCACATCAGTAAATTGCTTAAGATATCCGGAGCAAAGCTACTTTTTGGTGGTAAACCTCTGGAAAATCATTCCATTCCATCCATATATGGTGCTTTAAAGCCAACTGCCGTGTACGTTCCTATCGAAGAAATTGTGAAGGATGACAATTTTGAGCTTGTAACTAGAGAAATATTTGGACCATTTCAGGTATAAAAGTTTCCAAAATTCATGTTTTCTGGTCTATTCCTGATGAAATACCTACTTGCTTTTGATAAGAGTTCTTCTCTGTCCTAAATAAACTAGTCCACAATCTTCATACTTGGAAACTGTTAGGAAAATTATGTCAAGGTCATAACTATATTAGTTGGAACATGGAAGGACAGTGCAGATGAGGAATGCAGAGATCAAATTGATGTCCTGTGTTAATTTTGACTGTGTACCTGAATTTGTAAAGAGCAAAAACTCTCTTACAAGTTTTATGGGAGACAGTGGACTGTACAAATAATTCCTAGTTTCGTGTATGTGATTTAAGGTACATGTCTAAAATTAAGGCCTGTATTTGCTATTCTGTAGATGACTGAGTGTGAGTTTGAACTGAAAAAGATTACTGAATTTTCCTTTTGTGGTAAAGCAAGTACCTTTATGTTCAAAATATCTCTATTTCCTGATTGGGATGGTTTTAGAATGGGGTACATCAAGAAGGAAATTATTTTTAAAATTTCTGACTTTATGAATCTGCCATTTTATATGGTTTATCTATCTTATTGAATTGATTCATTTCAGGTTATAACTGAGTACAAGAAACACCAACTTCCAGTGGTCTTGGATGTTCTTGAGAGGATGCACGCTCATTTGACCGCTGCTGTGGTTTCAAATGATCCTTTATTTTTGCAGGCAAGTCTGAAATCCTTTGTAGTGCTGGTAGTTTTATTTGCATCCTCTTACTAACTTGAAGTTTGTTCAGTGGCAGAATTTGAAACAAAAGCCCATTATTCTCACGATTTTTAGCCTCAAATCACTTGAATCATTTAGCTCGTTCATCCTGTTCACTTAAGTTGAGAAAAAGCATGTAGATTTTAATTATGTGGTCACTGTTTGCCTTAACACAGGCTCGATTGGCTTTATCAATGTTTCCTTAAATTTCACGACTCTCGAGACTTTTGAGAAATTTGTTTTATTACTCTGAGTATGCAGGAAGTATTTGGCAAATCAGTAAATGGAACTACATATGCTGGACTGAGAGCAAGAACAACTGGAGCTCCACAGAACCATTGGTATGAAGAAATCACATTTCATTTTCCCTAGCTTGAGAAAGCTATATAGTGTTAAAAGTGGTGCATGACAGGTTCGGACCGGCTGGAGACCCAAGAGGCGCAGGAATTGGAACCCCAGAAGCAATAAAACTAGTCTGGTCTTGCCACAGAGAAATCATATATGATTTGGGCCCCATTCCGAAAAACTGGGAAATTCCACCCTCAACCTAAGGAGCCATGTTGATCAAAACAAAAGCTTTATTTTGAGCTGAAAGAGAACCAATTTTCCCACCTCGAACTTCCAGCAGCTGCCTGGAAGACAGACCACTACTAGTGGTTTTAATGATTTGAGTTTCAGAATAAAAGCAGAACAGAATAGATTCTAGACCTCTAGTTATGTAGTAGAAGCTAATGAGTCTACTTCCAAAAGCTTCCAAGAAAATAAATAGTCCAACATTTCGGGAACTATATTATGTGTAGAAACTAAAATAGCGTTGTTACGAGTTGAAAATTAATGAAGAACGACATGAACATTCTAAAATCTTTTAGAATTTAGTCCGACTTCAAAATCCTGCATTTTCGATGTTTTCTTATTTTAATGTCATAACTAATCTACTAGTATTGTTGAGACGCATTCTTATGTTCTATTTAGTTGTAGCATCTCTATTTTTCTGAAGAGTAAAAAAATTATATTAACTAAAAATCCTTGGGGGTGGTAATCTTTAGTTAGAAAAATTAATAAAATTTAGTTGAACTAAGTTTGATTTTAATGAAATTAAAGTTCGTACCAATGAAAAAGCTAGCAAAACTATTATAAAATGAGTGTTATTGCTAGCCTTGTTATTGTTTATAAGAAACAAAATTCTAAAACTCTCTTTGATTTTTTTCTAATTACTGTTATTTATTTTTTTAATTTTTTAAGAAATCTATTTTCTCCCTCATTAAGTATCATTTCTAATAGAGTTCTCTAACTCCTATTAAGTTCTTTTTTAAAATAAATCTCTATTATATATTAAACATTACTTCAGTAAAATAATTTTTTCTAATAAAAATACTTTTCTATTTTAATAAGTGCATCAAGATTTTTAAGAGAAGAACAAGTCTAACTTTGCTATTGTCTTATATGTAATTTTGGAAGTGTAGCACATTTTCTATTTAAGAATTGATTTTTAGATGCGTAACTTAATATTTTTTTAATTATTCTTACCCAATCTTTTTTAACTAATTTAAACCATCTTTTAGCTTTTATTTATTTTATAAAATAATAAAATAATGTAATTGCTAATAATATTAATTATTAATATTGGGATGATATAAACTTTATAATTAATTTTGAAACTAAATTTAGTTGATTAAATTAAGTCAATATTATCAAATTATTTTAAAATAAAAATTATTAATTTAGTACATATTAATTACAGAAAATTTAATAAATTGTATTTACAAGTGTAAATGTCATGTGAAATTAAAAAAATAAAAGAGGCAGGCCCTAAAATTAACTGGAGAAGTCTTGATTTCGGGCTAACCCGTAATTAAAATCCAGGAGCCAGCCGTCCTGTAAAGCGGTAAATTAGGGTTCCTCTTCCCTATCTCTTCCGCATCTCACCTAGTCCTGTAGCATTGGTACGAGCTATCCTTATTCTATGCCCTGCGGTATAAGTCTTCAGTGGTTTGATACGGTTTTTATTGCAATAAGTTTTTTTGGGGGTACAATTGAAATGCGAGATCTTTGTTTTTTGGGAGAATTATTATATTGTTATTTTTCACCTGATTTGTTTGCTTTTTTTTTTTTTTTCTGAAGTTTTATGTTGTGTGCTTGTTCTGATGCAGACTCCAAGTTCTGTTGCACTGTGTTGGGATGTCTTTGCTTGAAGTGATCACTAAGGCCCTGGCCAGTGGGGAGCACACTGCAACTCATTCTGAATACCCAATAGTTCTTAACTCGGATGATGCTCTTCTGAATTTGAAGCCAAAAGTTGAAATCGCAGGTAGTGTAGCACTTGCCAACCCTGTTACTGGGTGGGAGCTGTCTCAAACTGATTCTCTGCTGATTGATTTGTGCAAAAAGTTCCATACAAAGTTAAAGAGAAGGCTTAAAGACACTAATAACTTCAACAAGGATGAGTTTGTTGGACTTTTTATTCAGTTTCTTGAGAAAATTGTTGAAAAGGTTGGGATTTCTATAGGAAATGATTCTTCTGAAGACAGATATATTCAGGTGTTAATTGAGAAAGTTGGACTTTTGATGGGTCGAGATGTTGCAGCCTTGGTTTTGGAAGCATGTTTGGATTTGGAGATATGGGATTTGGTGGAGACCTTGATTAATAATGGTATCGTGAATCATTCCTCTTATTCAAATTTAGTTATGACTCTTGCAGATAAAAAGAGGTCTGATCTTCTATGTCTAAGTGTCCAACATGCTTCAGATCTTGGATTGTCTGAGTTGATCTCTGTTTTAAGCTATTTTCTCTGCCCATCAAAAGATTCTTTGAGTACTATGGTGAATGTGAGGAAGGAATGGGAAAGGCAGGCCTTGTTAGCTGTGGAAAAGGCTAGTGATAAGAGCCTTTCAGACAAGAAATCTCTTGTAGCTAAGGAGGCTTCAATTTTGCTTATGATTGCACATGATGGATTCTCGACACCTGAACTTTGTTTGCATTATTTGATGGCGTCCTCGAGCATTGATGATGTGATATTATCATCTGCAATAGTCAACCTAAAGGGTAAAGAGACTAAGAATCTGACTAGGTACTTGGGAAAGTGGTTGAAGAAGTATGAGATGTTCCCTCAAGCAGGTCCATGCCCAAAGGCTTCCAGTGTACTGAGTTTGAAGGCTTGTGATTGGGTACCTAAACTTGAAGATATTGTCAGGTATCTTGGATTAGTACTCGACGAAAATTTCTCTTCATTGGTTTTAAATCCAGATTTTCATGAAGAGCTAATATCTGTCGAGTCAACTATTGCTTCTTTAGCTTCGGAAGCCGAACTTTCTTGTTTTGTTTCAAACATTATTCAGAATTTGAGAAATGAAGGCAACGGTGAGCAGAACTAGGAAAGTTGTTAGCATTCTTGGTCATTTGTTCATGTTACTTTCAGTTAATTTTGATCTAGACTCTTATAATGGTTAATGTATTTTATCAATCATGGGTTGAGTTAATTCCTTTTCACGAACCCTTATACAATTCTAACAACAATCCCGTCCTTGATTACCCCTTTCGTGTTCTGCTACCCGAATTTACTGTGTAACGTGCACGTAATCTTTCAATACACCTATACTGCTAGCAGACTTTTACCAACCTAACTATGAATTAGGAAAGATAACAAATAGATAATCACAGCCAATCCTCTACTTTATTAACAATAAAGCAAACAAACAGTAAAAGACTCCTTCAAATTCGGATTAACTTCAACTTTCAACACTCCCCCTTCATTAGAACTTGGAGAGTTCAAGTTGAATACAATACTCTTCATGTTTCTTCTGAGGCAAGTTCTTTGTAAGATTATTTGCAACCTGTTGATATGTCGTGCAATTCTTCAGTTTAATTTTACCATTATTGCTAATATCACCGCTGATTTACTGTCACAAACTAGATCTATACCTTTATCTTGTTAATGTCCCAAATCTCATAAAATCCTCCTTAGCCATACTACCTGACATGTTGCAGTTTTAATAGCAACATATTCTGCTTCTGTGGATGATAAAGCCGCTGCACTTTGTTTCTTTGAACTCCATGAGACTGCTGTCGATCCAAGTACAAAACAGTTTCCAGAGGTGCTCCTCCTATCATTAACAGCTCCTGTCCAATCACTGTCACTATAACCTTTGAAACTAAAGGATATTGTTTTCCGAAACCAAATTCCCACTTCTTTTGTTCTTGCCAAGTATCGCAATATCCTCTTTGTAGCACCAAGGTGATGCTTTGTCGGATGATGCATAAATTTGGACAACATTCCTACTGGAAAACTAATGTCAGGTTATGAGTGAGTCACATAAATGAGTCGTCTAATTAGGCTTCTGTACTAGTTTCCATCAACTAGTCCTATACCATCTTCAACTTGCAATTTCTCGTTGATGTTCATGGGCGTGATTGCTGTCTTGCAGTTCATCATGTTATACTTCTTTAAAATGTCTTCAATGTATTTCCTCTGTGAAATAAAAATTCCTTTTCTATTTTGAACAACTTCTAACACCAATGTTTAAAATATCGTTACGTTCCGGTCAGTATAAGTCGAAACGTGCTGTTCCGGACCGAAAACGGAACGGTAAACCTTTATTTCGTTCTGGTGATAAATACCGGTATAGGTTGTTCCGATCAATACCGACCGATATTTGGTTTCTGATATGGTATCGGGGATCGAAATGAAAATATCAAAAATTAGAGACAAAAAATCAGAAAACCCACCCTGTCTTTGACACTCCCTCCCCAACAATGATTTTCTCTCACCTGCCTTCTTTTAGAGTCTAAACTCTACCTCTCACCAGTCACCAGTTGCCTCCAAACCAGAGTCACCAGACACTGACCGACTTCATTGAGTCATGCTCTCGCTCTCCAAACAGACTCCAGGGTAAGCCCTCGATCTTAAGTCTCGCCTCTACTTTTACTTCATCGATCTCTGTCTCTAGTCTTAGATTCTCTACTTTTCCTTTAACTCCTTTTGGCTTGACATTTGCTAGCGGTTCACAGTAGATCGATGGTTTTACAAAACAAAGATGAGGTTTTTTAAGGATCTTTGCTTTTTTTAGTTGTTAAAGGCAAAGCATCCATTCTGTCAAGAAAATAGAAGATTTGGTGAAACTTGAAAGATCGGAAGGGACAACCTAGTTAATTGATCTTCATCTAATCTTCTTACACTTGGGTGCTTAATAGTTTATGTTTGTATTTACTATTTACCTTATTAATGAATATCCATTTAATTTTCAAACAAAAACTAGCACCTCCCAAGTCTCAAGTCCCAAGTTCCAACTTATTAAAAGTAATTTCCAAAATTCTACAATATGTTATTACTTTTATTATATATTTTTATTTTAGAAAATTTTCTTATTTAATTTATAATGTTAAATAATAAATTTTATGTTATTATAGGATATGAAATGAGATTAATTCTATGAAAATTTTATGTAGAAAATAGAAGCCATGGATTATAATTAAGTTTAAAATAATTTTATACATTATATATTTCATTTTATTTTATAACAATCTTTTTACAGAACACATGAGATTTTTGGTTCTCC
>JAOXYD010000007.1:10901332-10916881 GCA_028565735.1 Pinacopodium congolense
TAAGATTAGTGTTTAAGATAATTTAAGCATGAGAAATCATCTTAAATTGTTTGAAAAATTAATAAGCAACACAAATTAATCCTTACATGACCAAATCTGGATATTTTGTGAAAGTTGGAGTTCTGAGATTAATTTTCTAGAACTCACTTTTTTGAAATTAAAGCCCATTTACTTGATTTTAAGGTATAACCAAACTTTAGACAAGATTAAATGGAGAAAAAGCAAAGTCTTAACTATAACTTTGTTTTGATTTTGTAAAGGACTTTAATCAAACTTTAAATTTGTTTTAAAGATCAATTAAATTATCAATCATCTAATCCATAGCTAATTTATACATTTGGTAATTTTTAGAATTTTTTAGAAGCAATTAAAAATCAATTTTGAAGTGTTTAGCCAAGATAGTCTAGTTTAAGTAATTTTTAGCTTTTTAATCAAATTGTGTGGATTTTTCCTAAATAATTGTAATATGATCAACCTAGTAATTAAGCAACATATTTCCTATGGGTTCGACACTCGAAGTCTAAAAAATTACTTCACTTTATTACTTTTACGATAGGTGAACTTGCCTTTATTCCGTTATTTTTCAAAGTAAAATCGTTTCAAAATCATCCAAAGTTTTAAAGTCACCTAACCAACACAATACATATTCTTCATACAACATACCCATTTAAGTTTTTTCATTTAACTTCCCAATGAAGTTACAATGAAGCCCTAATTCAGCCAAGCAAAAGACATACAAGAAGTGCTAGAGATTGTAGATCTAGCTGGTCTCTTTTGGTGGTGAGATTAACAGTCAGGAAAATAGATCACCAAGGAGTTGAAATCAAGTTAGAGACAGTGATTTATTCAACATCAAGAATAGAAAAGGCTTAAGATAAGTGAACATGTTAGAAAATCTTTTTTTTTTAAAGAAGGATTTAGGGTGTTTATTTGATTTCAAATGGTAGCCAATAATAATTTTATTACTCAAAATGTTCCTCTTTTTAATGGTGTTAATTATCAATTTTGGTTTGTAGAGATAAAAACTCTGTTTAAGTCTCAAGAGTTATGGCATTTAGTAGAAAATGAGATTGAAGAATTCAAAGATCTAGAGGAAGCACTAAGATTAACAGCAGTCTAGAAAAATGGGTTGAAGGAAAAACAAAAGATATATGCCAAAGCATTGTTTTTTATCAAACATAATATAGATGATGTTATGTTTCCAAGGGTGACGAGAGCCACTACTTCAAAAAAGACATGGGACTTGCTATAAGAGTATTATCAAAGGTTGAGTAAAGTTGTTACAGTAAAATTGCAAACCTTTCGATGTAAGTTTGAATATTTGTCTATGAAGCCTACTAATTCAATACAAAATTATTTGGTAAGAATATCCAATCTAGTAAATGAAATGTGGTCTCTTAGTGAAGTTTTAACATAACAGAAAACTATTGAAAAGGTATTGAGGAGTTTATTACCTAAATTTGATCATTTTGTGGTTATGATTAAGGAATCAAAGGATTTGACTAATTATTCTTTAACTTAGTTGATGGGTTCTCTATAATCACAAGAAGTACGGATGAATAAGTCAAGGGTGGTATCTATGGATTAAGCGTTACAAACAAAAGCTAATGTTGGGAAATCTGGAAATTATTGATGGGGAGGATTGTATAGAAAGTATAAAGGTGGAGGTGGACAACATGAAAGAGAACATGGAAGATCTAATGGTCAAGTGAAGAAGTTAATCTTTATGACGAGAAAAATTATGGTTCATAAAATTTATTTGTTGCTTATTTTATTGCCAATAATACTAAATCTTTTGAACTTTGGTATTTAGATAGTGATTACAGTTATCATATGACAGGGAACACAAATTATTTTATGGAACTTGAATAGTCAAGAAAGACAAGATTAACACTTAGAAATAACAATCAGGTAAAAGTGTGCGATATAGGGCATTATTACTGTGAAATGTAAAAATGGTAGGATATACATTCACAATGTTATATACATTCCTAAATTGGCTAATAATTTTTTGTTTGGGCCAATTATTGAAGAAAGGCTATTATGTTATCTTTAACAATGAAGAATGTTTGATCTATGAGAAAAATAGTAAGGAATTGGTATACTTAGTAAGAATGACCGAGAATAGAATGTTTCCTATCATATTTTCTCAAGCTGACTTTAATGCTTTTATTACTACAATTGACGATACATTTCTTCCACATAGAAGGCTTGCTCACCTTAATTTTAGTGGGTTACAAGAATTGCATAATCAATAAATGATAATTGGTCTACCAGTGGTAAAGATAGTAATTTCTAATAGATATAACCATGCATTTTTAAAAAACATCATCGTGATAAGTTTCTAGTTGACAATTCTTGGAAAGAAACTAAACCATTCATGCTTATTCATATGGATATTTGTGGTCCAATGCAAATACCATCACTAAATGGAAGTAAGTATTTTTTAAAATCTTTATTGATGATTTTTCAAGAATTACATGGGTGTATTTTTTGAAAGAAAAAGTGAAGGCTCTTGGAGTTTTTAAAAAACTCAAAGTTGAAGTGGAAAAGGAATCTGAAAACTCTATCATAAAACTCCTTACAGATCGTGGTGATGAGTTTAACATTAAATGAGTTTGAGTTGTTTTGAAACCAAAATAGAATTAAAAGGTAGTTGACAGCTAGCTTTACACCACAATAGAATGGTTTGGCGGAATGAAAGAATAAAACAATAATAGAAGCAGCCAAAAATAAGTTGAATGACAAGCATGTTTCATCAAAATTTTAGGCCAAAGTAGTGTCTATAACAGTATACGTTCTCAATTGATCGCCAATGCTAGTAGTGAGGAAAAAATCCATATAAATCATGGTTTAACAAGAAATCAAATGTAAGTCATTTAAGAACTTTTGTTTATATTTCTTATGTTCATAATCCATTAGAATTAAGAAGGAAGCTATATGAAAAAAGTTTTAAGTGCATCTTCATACATCAGATTCTCCTCTAAAAACTGTAAAAAGTTTGTCTGATATTTGTACTTCTTACTTGTCTTGCCATGGAACCTACTTGTTTTAAGGATGCAGTAGCAAAAAAAGAATGGATAAAAGTGATGGAAGAGAAATTGGCAGCCATTAAGAAAAACAAAACTTGGACATTGGTTAACTTGCTTAATGGAAAAAATGAAATTGGACTCAAATGGATTTTCAAGTTGAAAATAAATCCAATGGCTCCTTAAAGAAAAGCAAAGTTCAATTAGTTGTAAAAGGTTATGCATAGGCTTTTTGTATTGATTTTTCGGAAACTTTTACTCTTGGGCCACGTTTGGATATAGTGAGATTTAGATATTGTTACTAAAAAAATTGGCTCATTTTTCAGTTCGATGTTAAATCAGCCCTTCTTAATGGTGATTTAGCTTAGGATGTTTATGTTAAACAATAAAAAGTTTTGAAGTAAAGGGATTAAAGCATAAAGTTTACAAGTTATACAAATATCTTTATGAGCTTAAACGAGTGTCAGGGACCTTGTACAATAAGATTGATTTTTGTTTCATTGAAAATAATTTTTTTTAAATGCTAATGAGCTTACTATGTATGTTAAGAGTTGTGGTAATGATCTTTTAGTAGTGTGCTTATATGTAGATGATATAATTTATACTGGTAATTCTTATATTTTGCTAGAAGCCTTTAATAAATCTATGATGAGCGTGTTTGATATAACTAACTTGGGATCACTACATTATTTCTTAGACTTAGAAATCATTCAAAATACATATGGAATCTTTCTTTGTTAAAGGAAGTATGCTATAAACCTATTGAAAAGGTGTGGTATGTTAATTGCAAAGTTATAAACATTCCTTTTTGTACTAGTGATAGATTGTTATTGAAAGATAAAAATGGAAAAGTATATGAAAAGTATTTTAGAAGTTTGGTGGAAAGCATAATGTATCTCACTCATTCTTGTCTAGATATAATGTTTGTAGTAAATCTTATTTCTTGTCACATGTATAATCTAAGTAAACATCATCTTGGAGTTGCTAAAAGAATTCTTCGGTATATTCAAGGAACTATATATTATGGAATCAAATATTTAAAAAAAGGAGAAAGTACTAACCTTATTGTTTACATTATTAGTGATTAAGTAAGTTAATAAATGACAAAAAAGTACAATAGGATATATTTTCTACTTTGGTAGAGAAGCTAACTCATGGGAATCAAAGAAACAACAAGTAATTGCCTTATCAAGCATTGAAGTTAAATACATTGTCACCACTTCCACAACTTGTCAAGCAATCTGAATAAGAAGAATTTTATAAGACTTAGAGTTTGAGCAGAAAGAGCCAACAAAAATTGATTGCGACAATCAATCTCTCAAAAAATTTAATCATAAAGGATTTCACAAATGGTATGAAATTATGTTTCTCGGTCATTATAAGATCTACAACTAATTTCTTATTACTTTAATACTTTGTTTAAATGAAAAATGGGTTGAGAAAAATATTTATAAGTGATAAGTGGGTTATATCTTAGTATGTCAGGTTTAATGCAGGGTTGGAGGTTTTTAAGGTTAAATTTAAAAAAATCATGAATTTGGGTTTCAATATCAGTTTATTAATTGAGTTTGTAAGTGTTTAGTGACAGTACTTCGCCTGGCTAATGTGAAAAGAAGGCAACAATGAAATATTTCTATAATGTCATATAGAAGGCGAGGGAAGTAATAAATGCTAATCTACATACAGGTCTTCTTTGTACACTTCTTACCTTGCAGCTATTATTAAGAGATGAGAAATATAGCTTTACTCTCCATTATTTACTGTTTGGGCATTTTTGAAACTAAGTGTCTATTTTAGACTAATTTTAACAAAGAGACCTGAAATTAATAGGAGAATGTTATTAATTATTACTACAGTTATTTCACATGAAATGATGCAAGATCTCTTTAACTCACAAATAGAGACATACAAGGATGTTTATGATGATATCGAGATGCCCATTGCAATATTCCAAAGAAATAAAGTTAATCTAGATATATATTTCTTCATTTTTTTACTTGTTTAAAATTAATCATATCTTCATTTTGTTTATAAGATTATTTTTGTTGTCTTATAATTACTTGGTATAATCAATTTAGAAGCAATGTTTTATAATTGCAAAGGTTTGTAATTTCAATTCTTAATCAATGTATGAGTGCAATTGGGTATGAAAGGAATTGGAGCATGTTTAAATTCATTTATTCCAACAAAATAAATAGATTGGAAGACAAGAGATTAAATGATCTTATATTTGTTTAATATAACTTGAAGCCTTGAGAAAGGTACGTTGTTGTCATTATTAAGTTGAATATCATTTCTCAAAATTTCTTGATAATTTTATTTTATTTATTTATTATAACTTTTAGTAGAACAAGTAGTTTTGTAAAGCTAGCTTGCCTTGATCATATTGATGTCTTAGCATATTAGATTTCTGAAGAAACAAGTTTTATACATGAGAATAACTTTGAAGATAACTTTAGTTAGGAGAGTATTGATATGTTTTTTTATGCACTGTGTTTGAATGATGGAGATAATAAAACTATCCTTAATGATGAGGACTTTATACCAAATGAAAATTAGAGTTAGTGTAATTTGAGTAGATATACAGTGAAATGGGGATTCAAGTTTTTCTTTTATTTTTAGCTTCACTTGTATTTGATGTACATGTTAAATTCTATATATGCAATATAACTTTAAAACTTTTAACTATAAGCAATTTGGTTTCAAGTTTCATTTCCGCTTTATAATGTTCCTCAACATAAAGTCTTATGATGCTTATGTGTAAACAGCGGTGTCTCTTGATGTAATGTTTATGATTTTATGTTTTATTTCTATCATATGATGTTTTGATACAATTAATTATAATATTTTTAAGTAAAATGTATTATTTTTAATTTTATATTATATGTCATTGTATATTAATTTTGATTATTATTTATATGAAAAATATGTGAAAAATAATGTTAATAGAAATAAAGATATAGTTGATTAAATAGTAAAACCGACTTATTAGATATTTAAACTAATCAGTTAAATTGTAAATCAATTGATTTAATAACAAACCATCTGGTTTAATGATAAAACTAATTAGTCAGTCCTTAAAAATAGAATAGTTCCAAATATTATTTTGGTTTACTGATTAATTTTATTTCAGTTTTATACCAATTTCATCATAGTTTAATACCAATTAAACTTTTAAATTTTAAACCTTTTGTCTTTATCAGTTCGATATCTTATTTGATTTTTAAAATATTACTTAAAACTCACTCGGATATTGAAGAAACACTTCTCTTTTATTTGGAATAATACTATTTGACCAAAGAGATTTAGATATCTATAATCATCTTTCCAATAAATTTGTGTTTCCATTCTCTCATCTAAAAATATGGTTATGTAAGAGAAAAGTACAAATATATTTTTGCTTAAGGATATGAATAGCCATCACTACAAGCCATTTAGTTGGCCCTTTTGTTTGTCTCTCTCTCTCTCTCTTCCTTTCATTTATTAGCAAAAGGCACATTTCAATATTTTCATTTATATTTAGGCCAAACACTAATATTTTAAAATATTAAAAAAGAATCATAATATCTTATAAATGTTCAAAAATAATTCTAAAATTTTAAAACGTTAAAAACAACGTTGTAACATAAATTAGATCGAGATTTTTTAAATATTTTTTGAAATATTAAAATTCTTTTTGAATATTTTTTGAATATTAATATATGATATGAACATTTTGAAACATTAAGATCTTATTTAAATATTAATAAAATATTAAAGTTAAAATGATACTTTTTATATTCATATGTATAATTCATTTATCTTTTATTTCATGTAGTTCTCTTCATAATTACCATTTTAGCCTTTCTGACCATATTCTACACTTTTATATAATATAGTGTCTCTTCTCTTCTCTTTTTTTTTTCCCCCTTTTTTAGTTCAATTCAATATCCTTTGCATATGATTCTTTAAAATTTAGGGGTCGTTAGGTATTACTGTGAGTTGTAGTTTTTAGTAGTAGTTTTGATATATTTGTATTGATTTTTATATTTTAACCTCGATTTTTGTACTGTATTAGTGTGTTGTCTTTTTCGATTTCTGTGTTAAAAACTAAAATAAAAAACACAAACCCTAACAAACAACTAGTAAATCACTCTCCAACAATATCTTGTCCTTAAATTGTTTATATATTTATTTTTTAAATAAGATTTCATTGTAACAAAATATGTAAGCTGTTAATTGAAAAAGCAGAAAATCGTTGTAATGGCCAGAGTATCCTGGAGGTTCCAAGATGTTTGTATGATTTAATGAATTTATTATTGTTTACTTTCCTTTACGAGTTTCAATCTCACCATCAACATTATTCCTAGTAGACTTGATGCCATCAATGTTAGCGAAGGAACAGTAACATCTGCTAAAGCAAGGTGTTGGATTTTTCCAAATGAGCATATTTTTTATAATTTTTTACTGGATGTCAGGCTTATTGGTACAAAATGAGAAAATGTATCAACTTATTAATATAAATTAGATCCATTTGAATTTATAATATTATTCGGAAACTAATTAGTGTAATTACAGTATTGCCAGATTATAATTTTAAAACTTTATCTAATGTTCAATTCAAAAAATAACGATTAAAATTTTTAATATTAATAATTTTCGATATTATTATGATTAATATAAATAATATTAATTTTATAATTATTAAAGTGATCACTTTTAATATTTTCCATATTAAAAAAAAAAGAGATGGAATTGTCCCTACGCAGGACTTAATTAGGAGGGCACGTTTGCAAGAATATTTTAACGTCTTTTTCTCAAAAAGAGAAAAAAAAAAAAAAAGAAACATTTGGACGTGACTCTCTCTTACGTTTCCTTTCCGCCATAAGTGGAAAACCACCTCCAACTGCCTGCTACCCCCTACCTTAAGTTTTGCGCATTTACGATAACGAAGAGCAAAGCCAGTCTATTTATCGCTCTATCTGTAAGAGCGATAGCTTCTCTTCTCCGGAGTGATGGGTGTGAGCTGTTGCCGGTGCTCCCACACTTCACACATCACCGAGATCATCATCACGAGCTTCTTCCGTCACAGGTCTCAAGTCTAAACCAACTAAAGCAACTTAGTGATTAATTACTTGTCGTGAAGTACCGTCTCATTTGATTGCTTAGACCGGAGCTGTTCTTTCGTGGCTGCTTGAGTGAGTCCATCACTTCTCGTCGGCCGGTGAATTTCAAAAAACATGGCAAGGGTTGTTGGTTGTGGGAGTGCTTCTGCTTCCAATTTGACCGCTTTAACTCAAAACCATAAAGCTGGATGTGACGCTCCTCATCCTCCTGAGGCCTTTTTCTTTCCCGAACCTTCCGTTTGCTTCCTTGGTCGGTACCGTCTCTTTCTCTGCTATACCATCTTTGTTATGTTTTCTGGCTTTGTTCAGTTAAAAGCATATAGAGTGCAAGTTTAAAGCAGTTTCTTTCTTTAATTTCATTTGGAAGTATTGATTTTTAATACGATTTTGGTTATTGATGTTGATTTTGAAGATCATTCTATGATCTTGGCAACTTTATATGTTCTGTTTCTGCCCTGTATTCTGATGATAAAGGAGATTTTACTAAGCATCCACTTATTATTTAAGCTCACGTATGTTATGTTCGTTATAAGAAGCTACTACTTGGATCATAGAAACTAGGATAATGAAATGTAATTGTTGAATAGTCGTCTAAATATGGTGCGTGCGTGTGTGTGTGTGTCCCAATTTTAGGTCCAAGTTCCATGGTGAGTTTTGAGGATGTTCATCATGTTAATAGCTTGACTAGGCCATTTTTTGGCTCATTTGATGGTGATGGAAATGGAGATGATGACTTGGACAAGTATTTCCACCAACCTGAAAAGAAGAAGAGGAAACTTACTGTTGATCAAGTTCAGTTTCTTGAGAAAAGTTTTGAGGTTGAGAACAAGCTCGAACCCGAAAGGAAAATACAGCTGGCAAAAGACCTTGGTCTGCAACCTCAACAAGTAGCCACATGGTTTCAGAATCGCCGCGCAAGGTTGAAGACAAAGCAGCTTGATAAGGATTACGAGACACTGAAAGCTAGCTATGATACTCTGAAGTCTGATTGCGACAACCTTATCAAAGAGAGGAACAAATTAAAAGCTGAGGTAAAGAAATGCAATTCCTTTATATACTAGTTCTTTTAATTCAGCACTGGCGTGGGTTTTTGATGTTTATCATTCTTTCAGGTTGAATCACTGTCGAACAAGCTGTTACTGAGACCGAAGGAGAATGCAACCTTATCCGACAAAGAAACGTTATCTCAAGGACCACTGGAGAAACAGGCTGGTGATTCGGCTTCTCGGGGAGAAATGTCCAAAATTCCAGTTTTGGCAGGTAAACAGGAAGATATCAACTTAGCCAAAAGTGATATGTTTGATTCAGAAAGCTCGCATTACACTGATGAAGTACGCTCTTCACTCTTGGAGGCTGTTGATTCTTCGTATGTTTTTGAACCTGACCACTCTGATTTGTCCCAAGAGGAAGATAATAACTTGAATAAGAGCCTCTTGCCTCCATATGTGTTCCCAAAGCTCGAAGATGTGGATTACTCCGAGGCGCGTACTAGTTTTGAAGATCATGCGTTCTGGTCATGGTCCTACTAAGTTAATACCATTGCTATATACATCCTCGTGTTCTCCATGTGTATGAAGCTTAATGTCTACAAAACTTTCTTGTAAGAATTGTAATTAAATAGACAGTTTTTAATACTGTGAACTTTATTTATTAACATATTAGCTGCGAAGCGAGTTTGGATTACTGAGAACTTTATTTATTACCATGTTAGCTGCATACTGGTTCAGGCCTTATAGAGCATTATCAAATTCATGTGAACGAACACACGTATTCTCCCAAGTTGCTGTCTTTTCTGGACTTTGTGAAAATCTGAAGCTGTATTTGGATAGCCATATCTTCTATGGATACTTAAATGTGCAGTATTAATACGCCAATGGAGGTGAGAGGAAGGCTTTCCCTGAGGAGCGAGATCTTCCAACTTGTTGAAGATGATCCGTTTATGCCGCATAATGAAAGGAAATTGACAAGCAGAGGCTCGACCCCCCAATTTGAATGAAATGACATTTGATGGTGATGTTCGGACTTATCCATGGAAGAAAGGATCTTTATTACTACTTCTGAAGTTCACAAAAGTGGGAAGAACTCTTTTAAAGTGCTTCTACAACGATGATGAATTTGGAGCCCTTGGATAATATAATGGTCTTTAGGGGGATAATAAGGAAGTAGTCGTGGATTTGGTGTCAATTAAAGTAATTATATCTTTTAAGTTAGATTTATCATGGATTAAAATTTTTATTGAATTACTAAAGAATTTATTTAAGATTTCGTTAATGAATCATGTATAATCTATTTAAATAAATAATTACCAAATTATTATATGTTTATAAATATTTAACATAAAAAATATATGTATATAAGATTTGAGATATTATAAGAAAAACATAATATCATGCACAATTTCACTTATGTTGTTCTCATCACAGTTACATATCAAAACAAAAATTTTAAGAATTTTGAATAAGGTTTCAACAATAAGATTAAAATCCATAAATTCTTCAAAATGATTAAATGAATAATCTAATTTTATTATTGTAATTAAAAACAATTGGGGTGACGTTTTTTTTCTTCTCGCATCTTTCCTTTAAGGCACTTCAGGGCCAAGTGGCAATTTGATTGGTGAGAATGGACAGATGGCACCCATGTGTATGGTTCAGATCTTTCACCAAACGCAAAAGGAATCACTATGGCAGACAGCGTCCACCAAGCGAAACCCACCTGGCAGGAATCTCGCACTCCGCGGTCTATGTGGGCCATCAGTGATGTGGACGTCTTAGGGCATGGTGGGGTCTGATCAGGGCATCTAATTGACTGATTATCAGGGTCAAACAAAAGGAAGTGGGGCCCAATTCTTTTTAACTTTTTGTCTGGCAGTGGAAGCTAAAGTGGAGAGATGCAATGTGGCAAATTTTGGGGCCCACGAAGAGGAGTATGCTCATGTGGTGGGGTCCATCTTGATGGTGAATGACTGATTGTCTGAAGGTATTGTCTGATCGTCGGTCGAACTTTGGTACAGCAGTCACTTCCAAAATTTTTTTTTAAAAAAAGAAGAAGAAAAGAATAGGTTAAAATTAAGATTGGAAAACAAGTTAATTTAATACTTGTGATAGAAATACAAAATTAATAAAGCCCCTTTTTGAATTTTTACAACGTATGACTATACATTAGTTCTAAACATTATAACACGTCACGTGTCACTGGGATTTGAGTTTCTTACGGATTGATGAATTAAATTCAACTATTGACTTAATTTTTAATTAAAAGTTTTGATGTAAGAATAAATTTTAACATCCCTACTATTTATTCAACCACATTGAATAAAATATGTATTAAATTCCGTTAAAGCTATAGACTCAAAAATCTACTCAGACATTTATTATAACATCTTCATTGTTGATGACATCGCAAAGCACTAGTTGCAATATAGAACTCGAGTCTTCTTACGGTTAGCAGTCTATTTGGGCACCCTTTGTAATTGACTTTACTTTTTAAAAGCTTTTTATAACAAATATTTCAAATTATTATATTTTATTAGATGAACATGTAAACCCTTTTTATTAAATATCCTATTAAAATTTTGAAGGACGTATGACATAATCTGAAATATATTATGAATTGTTTTTGCCTAGTACATAATTAATGAAAAAAATGTGTTTATTTAAAAATTTCGAAAAAATATTTTTCTGATAATATTAAGTACAAGAAAATTTTAAAATTCTAAATCATTAAATTTCTTTAAAATAAGGATACCGGATAAGAGATGGATGTCTTTATTTCCTGTGTACAGCCTTATGTGATTGAGAATAAATTAAAGGATATCCACTTTATATATAAAATAAAGAGCATTTTAGTTAAAATTTTTTTAATATCTCCTTATTTTATATGAATATGTATAGCCAGGAGCGATGGTAATGTAATCAAACTTAAATTAAAATATCATTTCGTGTAACCGACGATATAAAACAATGGACCAAAGCTTCGTACTCTCGGCTGGGTATTGTTTCGTCAAAAGCAAGCCGAAGAAGATGACTGTTGACTTTTTGAATTTCATGCTCTACCTTGGGTCAAATCATAATTGAACCAATTACTATGGGGTCATGCAGCGGGGATAAAATATATGTTTTTTTTTTCTTTTGGATCCTAGTTATGTTTTTAAATTTTATTTAAGTAAAATTTTGGTTTGTTTCCTACTTAACTTAAAATCTTTTTTAATTCCATTATTGTTAATAAATTAGATTTACTATTATAGTAACAGGAAAGTAAATATCTTTAGAAAATGAGACATTATGAACTCTCGCGAAGTTGAAATCCGTTAAGTATTTTAGGGGTTGTTTGATATTACTGTGAATTATAATTTTTAATTGTAATTTTAATATATTTGTATTGATTTTTGTATTTTATCCTCGATTTTTATGCTGTATTAACGTGTTGTCTTTTTCAATTTCTGTGTTAAAAACTAAAACCCTACCAAACATGATCACTTATCGTTTGGTATCATTTATTGTTTATGTTTTGGTTTTTATTTTTGTGTATGTGTATTAGTTTCTGTAATATTATTATTGATTTTTGTATTATTTTTTAAATTTTTGTACTACATTAGTATGTTGTCTTTTTTTATTTTTGTACTGTTTTTATTGATTTCTGTATTTTAAAAAATAAGAAACAATAACAA
This sequence comes from Pinacopodium congolense, assembly GCA_028565735.1. Lineage (NCBI taxonomy): Eukaryota > Viridiplantae > Streptophyta > Magnoliopsida > Malpighiales > Erythroxylaceae > Pinacopodium > Pinacopodium congolense. The sequence continues at coordinate 10,914,136 of JAOXYD010000007.1, forward strand.
GAAGCCAGATGAATGTCAAACATAGCCTTACTTTTTGCCTGTTCCTTTTAAAAATAAGAGAGATGTAATGATTTAAATTCTAAATTTGAATATATTCCTTTAATTGAGAAAAGTCATAGATACAGTGATATGATTAAAGAGTGGGATTAGAGACTTATGAAAAGAGCATCACTAGACTAACTAAGGTCACAATTCAATTCATGCTTCTCTTTTCTAAGATTCTTTTTATAGGTAAAACATAAATATTATTAGTTTAAATGACCTAAAAACAATTTCGGGTATTAGAATGGATAAGAGGAAGACTAAGACTAAAGAAACGGTATAGATTGTCATATTATTGAAGTTTTTATGCACCATTGTCGAATGTCTTGAATTTTAAACAAATTTAAATTATGATCCAACCTAATATTTTGAGAAAACGATCAGAAAAAAAATTTCTATGAGGTACTCTTTAGACACGTTTAGTTGAGTTATTTTTATGATTTTTTGTTATAATTTTTATATTAGATTTTATGTTTTTTTACGATTTTTATATTGTATTAATGTGTTATTTTTATTGGTATTTGTATTATTTTTTTCAATTTTTATATTTAAAAAAATAAAAAATAAAAACTCAACCAAATAAAACTGTTCAGAGTGTTGGGACAAAATATGGTCGTCCAAAAGGTAAATAATAGCACAAAAGCATACCATTTATGTCTTTATGCACTACTATTTTAGTTTCTAGTGAAGATTTAAAAAAACAATTATATGAAATGGTGCGTTTAAGTTTTATTAAGATGAATTTGTATTATTAGTTTTAGTTTCTTATTTTTTTTAAATACAAAAATTTTAAAAACAATACAAAAATCTAAAAAAACAACACACTCATATACTACATAAATTAAAAAAATATAACAAAAAATTGAAAAAAATACAAAAATTAATATAAAATACAGAAATTACAACTAACAACCCAACTAAACATATTGAGGGGATGTTTGGTATGAGTTCTGTTTTTTGTTTTGTTTTTTGTTTTTTAACTCAAAAACTAAAAATAACGATACAAAAATCGAAAAAGACAATACATTAATATAAGACAGAAATTAAGGACAACAACACTGAAACCGATGATAACACTAAAAAACTAATACAAATATATAAAAATTATAACTAAAAACCACAACCAACTGCAATACCAAATGACCTTTAAATATGTTTTCAGTCTTCAGTTTTTGTGCCAAATAAAACTACAATCGAAAACTAAAACAAACAATATTACCAAACATGCTTTGAGTTAAGTGCTATTTAAGTTTGAGAAAAATCTAAGATTTTTAATGTTGTATCTCATAGGGTTAGGATTTTATTAAAAATAAAGTACTTTTAACTAATTGCTTCGAGAAGAATTATAATTTTTTTTATTTCTACCCATGAACATAAGTCTCATCATTAAAGGCGGAATTATATTTATATAGATTCTTATGTTCTTTATTTTTATTACACTTTATTTCCTGTTAGATTGCCGCGTTCCAAAAACAGCTACTATATCAAAATACCATGTTGACTTCATTACTTAGAGACCAAGATATCAACCATTATATCAAATACGATGTTCACTTTGATTACTTAGAGACCAAGATATCTTAATTAGATCCTATTCTCTACTAAAATACAATATACATAGTTTAATTTCTACCATTTCTTTAGTCGGTGATAATCTAATCAACGCTTAAGAACAATTTATGTCTTGTCAAATTATGGAAATATTTACCAAAAATAACTAAAATCCTCTTGGATTTGGTAGGTTGGAGGTCACATTCATATGAAAATCCCAAAAACGAGTCTCACAAAAATATGATTGATGAAATAGGAATTTATGATCATGACTTCTTTGCCTTATCTCAACCACCAGAGAATCGGATTATGTTCTTTTTGTCTACACAAATCATATCTATTCGAAAGTCTATGTCCCAAACTAAAACCAATGTACTTAGTCTAAAGTTGTGTGACATTAATTTAAGGTGGACCATATACCAATTATAACATAAACAAGTATTATATAAATAAAAAATGTTACTCATGTATTATATAATTAAGGGTTTGGCCATTCATTCAAGAAGGTCAAGGAATTTTACCAATTCATGCTCATCCTTGGATTATCACAGCTTAGTTGTGACCTTCCCTAGAGCCAACCCTTTTGTATTTGTGAATTCCTAGCAATTATAGTATATGAGAGTTTGGTTTCAAAAGGTATATATGAATTCCTAATTTCTAGATGGTCAATTGAACTCTTATTGGAAAGCGTGATTGATGGCATTCAATCTTCATTGGATGGGAATCCTTGAGTTATTTCAACTTGAAGTATCAATTTTCAAGTTATTTATTCTTCTTTTTATTCTTCATGACTATCTTATGATTCAATGATACAATGTAAAGGTAGTTGCTAAAATATCATTTAAATTCAAACATAGGACCAATTTTTTCAATTGCAAGTAATTAGAAGATGACTTCAAATACTATACAGGTGTGTCTATATCAATGTAAATAACTTTCTAAAAAAAAAAGAGAAAAGTTGTAAGAGTTAAATATTTTATTTTAAAAAATTAATTAACCTACAAATCATGGTCTTTTTTGGTTGGCAGACCCTTTTATACATGATAATAATAATAATATATTATTATATTATTATATTTTTTATAAAAATATGTTCACGTTCGGTTATGAAATATCGATAGTATAATTGGATATTATTTTATTTTTCATTAAA
>JAOXYD010000007.1:10919761-10932551 GCA_028565735.1 Pinacopodium congolense
TTTAATTGGTAGTAGTGTACCATTTCCAATTAAAACAGAGTCATTACCAAGGTAAGGACGAATATTTTTCAACATACCGGCATTTCCTCTCATGTGGTTTGAAGCGCCTGTGTCTGAAATCCATTCATTGTCAAAGACAGTGTTATCAAGTGTAAGAGCAGCTAGTGCATTTGGAACTTCAGTTTGACTGAGGGATTGTTTAGATAGGTGCCAGCAGATCTTTGCAATATGCCCTTGGACTCCGCAAATTTGGCAGGTTTCATTGCGATATAATTCTCGTTCAGCTGGTGTCATTCTTAGCTGTCTCGGAGGAGGTGGTCGTCGATTCATAGTGTTTGGCTGTCGATTAAGGTTGCTTTGTCCTTGGTTATTGAAGTTTTGGTTGTGTGCCTAAAAGCCTCGACCACTTGAGCTAAACTGGCCTTGTGGTTCGCGATTGTTGGAATTGTAATGTTGGGGACGTTGCTTTTGACCAAAGAAGGCTAATTGATGAGCCGATGTATTGGTGGTAAACCAATTTTGACGTTGTTCATATCCTTGTAGCAAAGAGACCAATTCAGTGTATGAGGGACGCGGTGGCTTCAACATAGTTGTAGTGAAATTCTCATACTTAGGCCCTAGGCTTGTAAGAAGAGAAAAAACCTTCACTTTGTCGTTTACAAGACATCCTATTGCTGCTAGGCTGTCACAGATGCTTTTGAACTTGCGAATATGTTCACCAATGGTGGTGCTATTGTCTTTGCACAAATAAGTTAACTGTTGGCGAAGGGTGAACTCTCTTTCCTGAGAATCCTGTGCATATACCTCTTTGAGAGCCTCCCAAACAGATTTGGTTGTTTCTTGACCAATGATGAGGCCGAGTGCTTCTTCAGAGAGTGTGCCAATAATCCACCCACGAAGAAGTCGGTCTGATTTTTGCCATGTAGTGATTTCATCTGTAAGTTTGTCTGGGGTTGAAGTTTCATTTGTGAGTTTTTCTATTATTGATGTGGGATCTACGATTTTGTTGTTGGTTGTTGCTGATGAAAAAGTTGGTTCGGCTATTTCCCCAATAAGATGAGCAACCAAATCTTGACTTTAAGCAAGGGCCAAGACTTGTTCACGCCACAAGGGGTAGTTGTTAGGCTTTAATTTGAGGGTAATAAAGTTACTGACATTATGAGAAAGAGAGGCCATTGAGAGATAGCTTGTTGCTCATGCGCAAGCTCTAATACCAATAAGAAAAATTGAATTTGATGTGATTGTTGTACTCTGCTTTTTTACACAACGTGAACAACAAGAGAAATTACATCTATTTTAAATAGACAAAGAACAGCTACTCTAAAGATAGAAAGTACATGAAAGAAGGAGTGAAATACGACTAGATTGCCTTGGTTATAAAAAGATCTGGGCAAACAAATCAAACTGAATAAAACTTTGATATGTGAAACAACTGTACTCAAGTCAACTTTGTCCACCAAAAATATCTCTATAAATTTGTAGATTTTGCTGATCATGATATGCTACCTTATGAGGATTTTATTACGTTGCCTTCCTTATTTCTCCAAGGAATCCTCAACTTGCTCTGATTGTGGGAGGGAAACTAGCTGGCATCTGTTAATAATAGTTACTATTCTATGAAAGCAGTCTATGTATTCCGAGTAAGTTCACGTATCACATTCATAAACCTCCAAAAATGCCTGTCTAAGCACTTAAAACTCACTGTTTTGACTAGATAAAACTAAAATGTTCACCACTGCCATGTTCAAACTACAATGTCAACTAATATGAATCCCGAATTCTGTGTATAGAAAAAGAAGGGTGGAGACATTTTGGATCACCTAAGAGCTAAAGATCCATATGTTTGATTTTGAAAAGGTAATTGAGGCTGGAGACATTTTAGTGATTAAAACTACAGGGACGAGGAAGTGCGAAGATCGTGAAGAGGAGGCCTGCAAGTATATTAGGCTCGAGAGAAGAGCACCTTAGAAGCTGATGAGGAACTTCTGGTTGCCTAAAAATGCAGATGTGTCCAACATTGCAGCGAAGTGTGAAAATGGAGTTTTAACAATGGTGGTTGAAAAGCTTCCTCCACCACCAAAGCCAAGAAAGTCGAAGTTAGCTTGTATTGAGTCAGTCAAGACTTGGCCTTTGACTGATGCATCATATGTCTCATTTGTTAGTTTCTATTACCATCTAGTTTATGTTAATGCCTGATGTTTATCGTAACTTATATTTCAAGTTGTGCTTTATGTAAGAATCAATATAGTTTGTATCCAACAGAACTAATATAGATTGTGTCTATCTATATATTTTTAGTTACTAATGATTTACAAAGGGTTCACTTTATGTGGAATAAGTATTAAATCATCCTTGTCTTAACACCGAGTGAAAAATCAATTTATAGTTATAGAAAATGAACAAAAAGTTGTCATTGTAATATTGATACACATGAACATAGAAAATATAAACTTAATATTGGAAGATCTTCCCCTAATATAATGGAAGCTCAGCTCATTTAGATGATTTTCTTTTCTTCTATGATTTTGGCTTTGGCTTCTACCTTTTAATGGATTTCTACGTATTTGGACTGTCCTCATTGAGTAGATTTCCTTTTCCTTTCCTTTTTTGGACATGCTCATCTTCATAATCTTCAGTGCCCCTAGCCTCAATGTTTTCATCACTTCTTCTACCATGAGCATCCAGGTAACTGAAATTTTCCTGTTCTGAAACATTCGATGAAACACCCATCTCCCATTCGTATCACAGCCATCATCATCTTCATATGTTAAAAGTGTATGACAAAAGGTATGAAGTGACCCTCAACGTTTCACAAAGAGTTTAATTTGCCTCATAATGTTTTATAGGATATAACTTTGCCCCCGAACATTTGAAAAATAGTATAATTTGCCTCTTTACGTTTATAAAATATACAAATTACTCCCTAAATACTATTTTGTTAACTTTTGTTAATCAACGTCGATGTAACATGCTGACGTGATATGTAGGACTTACATGCCACGTCAGCGTTGACCAACACAAAAGTCAACAACACAGTATTTAATGGGCAAATTGTATTATTTTTGTAAATGTAAGAAGGCAAATTAAATTATTTCTCAAACGTTATAGAACAAAATAGTATCTTATAAAATATTAAGAGACAAATTAAACCCTTTGTAAAATATTGAGGATCAATTCATACCTTTTGTCTTATTACTTTCTACCTCCGCTAGGCAAATGACATTCCAAATCTTGCTGTGCAGCCAAAACAATCATCCTGTCCATCTGATTTTAGATATAATGATCGGTGCCAAGAAGCTTATGCATCTGATTGTAGAGTCGATGATTAGTCGCTATTCACATATCTATAGAAGGTATGGATTTGGTGCTTAGGTAAATTTTCACTTATGCCCCTTAATTATCGTTTTTACCATATATTCGTTACCGTTTCGTTAGCATTTTATAAACGTGTTTTTCATTTTAAGGGGCACGGGAGGGCTACGAACTACGAAGGAAACCAAATATGATTGTATAGAGAAACAAAACCCATTCCCTTCGTAGTTGACAGAAAAAAGAAAGGAACATGGGGAGTCAAAACCCAGAATACATTGAGCAATAGCGTCACGATTTCCAATTATTGAGGTAAAAAACTATCCTCTAATACAATGTTCATTCCCTTCCTAAAATGGATTCGCTTCCATTCTGTGCCAATTTACAACAGAAATTTACAGAACAGAAACCATTTTAGGAAGAGGAATCAACAGCGTTCTCCCAGATTGGATTCAAAGAGGCTTTGCTGGCGGCAAAACGCGTTAGGGTTTTTATTGGCGATATAAAATCTAAAATAGGTCTGCTTCTTCACGCTTCATCTCGATAAACGACGCCGGTGAGTGATCTGTTGGTTGTTGTGTTCGTTCCATTGAATTTTAGTCTCCATGTTAGTATAAACTATAAAGTCAGCTCCTTTCCTATTCTAATCCCTGCATAGCAAACCCACTATTTACACCGACCCATTTTCTCCATCAAATGGACCCCTTTCCTTGTTCGTCTGTACATGAACGGTTGGACCGGATGTTTTCTCGTTGCTTTAGGTTGCTGTTTGAAGGACATTAAGTGTTTGTTAAAATTCCTAGCTCAATATGGATACTTCATGAGTCTTTCCAGCGCAAGATGTATATTTGCGTCTAACATTTTATTGAATTGTGCAGATAGTTAACAATTTGAGTCGCTACATTAGCTTCGTTTTTCAAGGTTTGCTCGTGTTATTGTGTTGTAGCCGGTGGTAGAAAAAAGATTAAGGTTCAGAGTATGAGGCTTCCGTCAATGAACCTGGTGAGATTGAAAAGTGTACCCATCCTGCAACAACTGCGTATAGAGGAGCAGCTGCTTCGTACCTCAACACACAATTGGTGTATTATTAATGATGGAACCAGTCATCCTACTATCGTAATGGGTGTTTCTGGGTGTTGTTTTTCTTCCTTATTTTTTTATGCCTTCTGCTTCGTAGCAACGTTTGCACATTCTGTTGCTGAGGACTTATTCTCTTACTTTGTTTGACCCTCTCAGATTCTTCTGGCTTCTGGATTTTCAAAGTTTGGTTTTTGCAATTTTCGACCTTCCATTTGGTTGCGTTGAGATAGATTAATCCAGTTTCTTTGTGGTCTTTGTATTTAAGGTAGAAACGATAAAGAAGGCTTGTTTGGATTAACTGCTTTGGAGAGTGAAATGATATCATTACTTATCTGCTTGAATGACCAAAAGCTCTTGTTTCACATTCCCATGGATTCCTAATCTGATTTTTTTCCCTATCTACCACTGCCTTCTAACTAGTAGATTTAACTGGATTGACTAACATGAGTATTACTTCTAGTATGCAATACTGTCCTAGGCATTATTTGCCCATTCTTGCATTCAGCTGATTGAAAGCCTAATGATCTCATCATGTCCACCATGTTAAGACTTGCTTATGAGGAGCACCCAGATTCAAAACTAAGTAATTATTAGTGTTGATTAGTTGTTACAGTAGTTAATTATCTCTGAACTGAATTGATGAGGATTGCCTCTGTTACTTATGATTGCACTCAAAACATCGTTGGGCCTTGTTTTGCTCATTGTGATGCCTACTTGCCAATCTATCGACTTGAATCACTCCCAATTCATGCTAAAATATTATGTGCAGGAAACCTGCTGGACTTCTGGAAATTGAAGCAGTGTTGCAGGATCGGGTTCCTGTGATCAGAAGATTTAGTGGAGGTGGTACAGTGATAGTTGATCAAGGGACAATATTTGTGACTTTCATATGTAACAAAGATGCAATTCCTGACTTACAACCATATCCTCGATCTATCATGTCCTGGAGTGGCCTTCTATACAGTGAAGTGTTCCGTGGAGTCAGCAATTTTCATCTTCGTGAAAATGGTATGCATGATTGTTTCTTTGCATTTGTGCCTTTGAACAAGAGGCATGGTTATATATTCTTGCTTTTCAAAACATTTCGGACAGCCTTAAGTTATATGCATTATAGGGCTTATCCCTGTGTGATGGTAACATCTTCACTGGCTGGTCTTAGGATAACTAATAGGGAATCTGTGATGCTTTACACTTGTTGAAAATTTTGACAAATGAAACTGTTTTTACTTCAATGATTTAGTTTTTAGTGCGCAAATACACCATTTGAGCCGTATGATGATCTGGGTCCTGACAATTCTAATCTTGTTTCAGTCAACAACTACTAAGTAATGATAATTAAAATGTTTAGCTAAGGTGAAAACAAATAACAGAATGCATGTCTGGTGCATGTTGATTGGCTTGTTCCGTCCTTGATCCTATTCTCCATATTTCAAGCATCATATTGATTTCTTTAGTATAGTAACTATTATGGAGACATTTTGAGCTGCAGCAGAATGAGAGTAAAGTAGCTAAAATCCTCATGCAACAGTCTAACTTTTATCTATCAAAACTTAGGGCTGGTTCAGTTCCACTTTGGTTTTCGGTTTTCGTTTCTTGTTTTTCTAAATACAAAAATCAATAAAGAAAACACACTAATACAGTACAGAAATCGAAAAAACACAATAACCAATATAAAAATACAATAACCACAACAAAAAACCAAAACCCACAACCCAACTAAACATGCCCTTAGCTTGTTTCATAATCTTTGCACAAGTTTTTTTTCAAGTTTCCAAACACCTCACTCAATCTCATGTTTAGGTATTTTCCTCAACTTAACTCTCAATTATATAACAATTCAACTAAAAGAAATGGACAAGAGAAAGATATGGCTATGTTTGGTATTCATGTGGTTTCTTGTTTTTGTTTCTTGTTTTTTAAAACATAAAAACTAATAAAAACAGCACAAAAACCGAAAAAGACAACATACTAATACAACACAGAAACCCAAAAAATAATACAGAAACCAATAAAAATATCACAGAAACCAATACACATATACAAAAATAAAAACCAAAAGCAGAAACGAGAATTGATACCAAACGTGCGCTTATGTTTAATGCTAACCTTTTTTGCTACTGTGAATAACAATACAAGGGCTTCGAAAAATTTCCAACTTGAAATACTCGATAATAAACATTGAAGGACTTTTTATTTGAAATTCTATACTAAACCTTTCGCAAACTCTCACAACCCTTATGCAACTGATTGAATGTAGAATGTTTTGTACAAAATAAACAACATAGAACATTTTCATATCGAATACAACAAGTTAGGGATCAAATTATGGAAGCTACTCACTTCTATCAATAACCCACCAAATTAGTAGGGAGTTACACACTTATTCCACATCTATACTAATTTAGGTGGGGATTTGCACCTTTATATTTATTAAGATTATGAAGAATATGATCTTGGAAGATATCCACTCTCTCAGCTCGTCACTGCCTCACTTTACATGATTTTAAGATGTGGTCCCACTTTTTTACCCAATATTCCTTGTTCTTGGCAGATGGTGCTAGGTCCTTACCTCTTAAATGATCAAGTGCCTTGATGAATCTTTAATTAATCATCCTGAATGGTTTGGTTGTATGGTCCATTTAAGTACTCTCATAATGTAGTTATGTTAGTCGTGACTAAGTATATCATCAATCTAAACTAACCGGTGTAAGAAACCTAGTATATTGTAGTACTTTCAGACTTCCTCGTCAAAATTTTGTGCCTCCGCAAACGTTTGAACTTAGCACGATTTAGATGTATCAATCGTTATTGATGTCTTCTAAATCTTGCCTATTATTCAAGATTTTTGTTAATGCATACCCACAAATACCAACTCTAGCCTATTCTTGAGATTTTGTCAATGCCATATGTATGTTCCGATTACTCACAGGACTTTGCTTGTTCCTTTATAAACATGCTTTCTGCATGTTAACTCATGTGTCAAGTGTTGGCTAAACACACCATCACTTACATGATTCTGTCTTCCAGAGTTAGGGGGTCTATCAAAATTCCTTAATTAATTTTGTTGTTAGGTATGTGTTAAACATAGCTTTCTTTGCATCTTAGGTAGTTAAAAAATTGTGTGGTATTCAATGTTGTAGCATTACTTTCACTTCTTTCCATCATGTCATAAAACAATTTAAATCGTTTTGATTTTTTTGAAAATTAAATGAAAGTAATCACTTCTTTGTCATAATACATAAAGTGACATAATAATTATGCTCAAGGTAAGTTAGCAACATCATTAATATTGGTCATTGATCCTACTAACCTGCATCTTTAATTTACATTATGTTCTGTTGTGCTTTTTGCTACATTTTCGTAGTGCCTTTTGGCTAACTTACTGATTTGTTTCCATTTGGTCGAAGATTATGTATTTGGTGACCATAAATTTGGAGGAAATGCTCAGTCTATTACCAAAAGTCGATGGGTCCATCACACATCTTTTTTATGGGACTACAAAGCCAGAAACATGGCTTACTTGAAGCTCCCCAAACGGGCACCTGAATATCGACTGGTAACTTCAGATCTTTTATTGATGCTTGCTTTTTGTTAGTTATTTTTTTTCAAAACCAATGCGTGCATGCTGTAATCAACAAGTGGCCTATACCAATTCAAACGTCCTCTGTATGTAGAACATGGACTGCTGCATTGTATATCCACCACTATCATTAGATACAGTTATCCTTCAACCATGATTAGTTTGATAAATTGGCTAAACAAAGCTCAATCGATATGGAGGTAAAATATGACACTGTTTCAGTATGAACTTAAATGAGAGATGATAGGCTGATGCTCATGATCATAATGTGCGTGAACTTGTTGGTCCATGTGATATTAGCAATGATTTATTTTGAACAAGTCTTGCCTTGAAAACTCCTTTTTTTCATACTAATTGTGCTGTCTGCTTCTAATATAGGCAAGGAACCATTTGGATTTCATATGCCGAATGAAGGATTATATGCCACGATCACTCTTTGTCGAGAGGACTGTGGAGGCAGCTAAAAACCATTTTTCTCTGCAGCTTGCACAAGGGGAAGATATTCAAACCCTGTCAGATACTAAATTCAGTCCATCCTCCAAACTATTGACTGAGCAGGAACTGAAGGCTGCACTTGTAATGGTGTAGTTTCTTCCTTCAGGCTTCACTGGGACTAATGAAAGTCCATAACTTAAAAACACTCCATATGTACAAATCTGTTGCTCCTGCTGTCATTTGTTTGATATCAAGCATGTCTTAACATTCGAATTCTTTCACAGTCGATATTATTTGTGATTATAACTGAAACAAAATGGCTCGTATGCCGGTCTTTGTGTTTTGAGTGTCATTTTTCAACTCGTCAAATCGAGCAATGGAATAAGTAGATATTTTTACAGTTTTCATGTTCTTGATCTTATGGCATTCGAGAGTTTCACCTGTTCTGAAAATCCTTGGCTTGGCATTATTAATAAAGAAACTCTTCACATCAACATCATGCGTGAAGAAGATGAATGTATGTTATTAAATAACAATGAATTGGTCGAGAAGATACAGCGACGCCGTATAAAAACATGAAAGGGATACATGCTACGTTTCTATTGGAAGTTAACCTTGTATTACGTGCGAAAGAAAATGGCTTAAACGACAATGATAGATTATAGCGTATTAGAGAAAGCAGATCATTTTACATTGTTATTAACACAGTTAATTATGCTACAAAAATATCATACGTGGTAGAAGAAGCTCCCTTTATATTGTCGTAACAGAATAAGAATGGTAACGAATGAGTAAAATAGAATTTCTTCCTTCTCCTTCTTTTCTCTGATTTTTCTCTCCCTCCCTAGTTCTTGATTATTCTTGAGAATTCTACCTTTGTTCATATTTAAATCATAACAACTGGTATCAGAGTGGTTGAACTCCGGTGACAAATGGCCGATGAAACCAGGAATCTGGAGCTATGCTGGTTGAAGTTGAGCATCTGCATTTTGTTGGAAGTGCAAACCAAGAACGAGAAGTTTATGGCAGTGTTGGTGCAATGAGATTGCAAGAGAACCTTCTACAATTCAGTAGAGGGGAATTATTCTGTTTTTGCAACGATCTTGATGTCATATGGCAGGCACAATCCAAAACAGGTAAAGCAGCAACTTTCTACTCAGGGATGCCTCAACAACTTGATTATAATCTGGTCCAATGCCAGGTACTGGCTTTGGCTCTTACCAGGGAGCTTGCACAACATATTGAGAAGGTTATGCAAGCCCTTGGTGAATCTCTAGATGTGGAAGCTCATGCAAGTGTACGTGGGACAAGTGTCTATAAGGACTCGCGTATACTTTAAGCTAGTGTGCTTGGGGGTGTTGGTACTCTTGATTGTGTATTTGACATGTTAAGAAGGCAATCACTCCATCCAGATTATATTAAGATGTTTGTATTAGATGAGGCTGATGAGATGCTTTTACGTGGTTTTAAAGATCAGATCTATGACATTTTCTAACTGCTTCCATAAAAAATTCAGACTGGGGTGTTCCCCACTACTCCATCTCCTAAAGCTCTTGAAATCACAAGAAAGTTCATCAATAAGTCAGTCAGGATCTTGGTTAAGTGTTATGAGCTTACACTTGAAGGTATCAAACAGTTATATGTCAATGTGGAAAAAGAAGAATGGAAGTTGGAAACACTCTGTGATCTATATGAAACATTAGCCATCTATGCTATTTTGATTAATGAAGGTAACTAGAGGGTGCAAGAATTGCTGCTCTGGGTTGTCATGCCCTTATCTTTTAGCCTTGGAAATTATAGAAGATGCTATGCTTGTTTTGATTCTAAGAAACACTACTATTTTCACAGAGTAGGAGCAGTTGTCCTTTACCTACTCAAAAAATTAGCCAAGTGTTCTATTTTTGATTAATTGAACTCAATTACCACTCCAAGAGAAAACAATGTTGGCTATGATGGAGTGCTGCTGACAGATTTCTTATTTGATAATCAATAGATTATTAAACCTTGTAGACAAGGTTTAAAAAGGGGAAGCAATTATTATGTGCAAAAGCAAATGTGAGAGAGACTGGCTTAGATGACAACGTTAGATGATAACGTATTAGAAAGCAGACCATTTTACACTATTACTACCGCATAGTTATACCAAAATAATGTCATGCGTGGCTCTATTTGGTAGGAGGAACTCCCTTTATACTGTTGTAATAGAATAGAAATGGTAACGAATGAGTAAAATAGAATTTCTTTTTCACCCTCTCTTCTCTAATTTTTCTCTCGCTCCTTAGTTCTCGATTATTCTTGAGAATCTTACCTCTATTCAGATTTAACACTATGCTACTCACGACTAATAATAAAAGCTGTTAGTAGTTGTCAAATAGAATAATGAAATTCCAAGTGTTAACTCTTTTGCGCTCCATTCTTTCTCTGAATCTCTAAGTTATTTAATTAAACCTTTCCCTAACTCACAAACCTTAGTTGTAGTTCGTTATTAGTGAAAGACAACAATGCCAGATTGTTTGTTAAAGAGGCTAATGTCAAACCAATAAGTTCTAAACATATATGTAATATTGCAAAGATGATGAATTCTCTATCATTGTAACCTGTATAATTACCTTTAAAAAAACATAAATAATTAATCTATTGTAAAGATAATGAAATTCTCCTTAATCATTGTCTTTTGGATCATTATAATTAAAAATAATATGAACAAATTGAACAATATGAACATGTATAAACAATATGTATATGAAAATTTTTATTTTCAAGTATTAAATTGTAATTTTTTTCTACATAAACAATATGAACATTTACATGATATATACAATATAAAGAATATAAAAAAAAGATTTTAAAGCATATGTTTAACCAAATAATGCATGTATAGAAGGGTACTTTTTCAGCCAAAATAGGAAAGAAACTCTCCTCTAATAACTTAATTTTAATGCTAATACATTTTGAAGAGAAAAAAGCAATGAAGAAAATCAATGTTTTAAAAATCAGACTTGACACTGAACTAGTGAAAAGAAAGGTTTAAGGTTTAGAAGTTCAATCGGTATTAGATTATTGTAAAATCGGTATCGAACTAGTATAAAATAATAAGATCTATAAATTATGAAAATAAGTAAAAAATATATGATAGAAATTAAATATATGGTTGAAATAGAAATCAAACACTATATTTATTAATGTGTAATCAATAATAATAATTTTAACTAAAATTAAACCTAATATAAGATATTAAAATAATATCAAAAATCAAGATTGCGTTTCTAAAGGAGACTATATCTCATCTTCATCAAGAATTCCAAATTCTCCAATGTTATATAAAAAGTTATAAACTGTGCTTTTATATAAAGTATTTGCATAATCATCTGTTACAATATTTAAATGAATTATAGATTAGTAATATACAAAATTATTTTCTAAAGTAACGTATACTTTAAAAACAAGATAGTAACTTACCATTAGTATATGTGCCCAATTTATTTATTATGAAAGATGCATTTTCTTCATAAACTACACTTTCACATTCATTATAATCATGATTAGGCGATAGTTCTTTTTCTTCCATCTAAAACTCAGTATAGTTTAAGCAATCGATATCAATTAGATCATATGTTTTCTTTTTATCAAGTATTTTGAATAAATATTAAAATTTATAAAATTAATAACATAAAATATAATTACTTAGAAACTAAATTTAATCAATAAAATATATGTTCTTTATCATCATATTATAAGTAATATAAATAAGGTCATTGAGTCTTTGATACCTTAAATGATTTTGCTTTTTGGTATGAATGCGTTCAAAAACACTCTAATTATATTCAAAACCTCATGTAGAAACCATTTAACTTAGTAATTTAATAGTATGGTTTCTTAAAGTTGGAGCATTTTCACCAAATAATCTTTACTACTCATCTGTATTTTAAATTAAAATGTATAAGAAAAATATTGAAATATATTATTAACAAGTAAAAAATAAAACTTAAATTATGAAAATTTACCAATTTTTATTTCTTTCATCATAAATTCCCTCTTTGCAAATAGTCTAGCAGATCTCCCTAAACTTTCGCAATACAATTTGATTTTAGTTGATGCTTTTGATTGTTCTATGATAGAAAATATACCTATGCATTCAATCACATCAAAATATCATCTATTATTTTATTTGTGCATATATCTTCACTAAATAAACAATAAAGATTGATAAAATAGGCTATTAAATAAATCATTTGAGTAAGATACTTATCCCATCATTTGTCAAGAATTTCCGTATAAGGCTTGTACAATCTCTCATTCTCTTTGAAAAGATCCATAATTGTTCTACAGGCCCTATGCGATGCATGTCATCATATATATAACTTAAAGATGACTTCTTATATGAAT
>JAOXYD010000007.1:10951954-10975178 GCA_028565735.1 Pinacopodium congolense
AATACTACGTATTCTCTTGTTTTAATTTCATCAAAATTCGTCATAATAGATTATGTCCGTTAATGATAAGGATTATTACGAGAGGACATAATTGAAAAGTTATGTTAGACGAATTTCTATATACAAACTTGTAAATTAGATGTTGATTAGTTTATACATAAGTTGAAGTAAAATACATAGCTTACTTTCAAGGATACTTCAATCTAAAGGTAAATTGTTAAGAATACTATGGACTATGAAAATACCTTATACAAAAATGTATAGTTAATTAGTAATGACATTTATGAAAGAAATTCGAAAAAGGAAATTAATAAGGACTTTGTAACTTATAAACTTTCTGATGAAAATAGTGAAAACTATTTTATATTAAACTTGACTAACTTTATCACGTAAACTTGTTAATTCCATTTTATGTAGAGTTCGTTTTTTATAGACAATAAGTGTCTTTTAACAAAATATTTGAAATATGTTAAATTTATGAAAACATAAACTTAATATTTATAGAATAAATTACACCACATCTCCCGGTGATTTAAAAGTTTTTTCATATACTCCTTATAGTTTATAAATTACACTAGATCTCTTTCATTTTGATGTAATTTTCACTAGACTCCATTTGTTATTGAAAAAAGTGGGTCTCTCTAATAGTTGATGACGTGTCATTAGCAGTGATAGGTGATATGGTAGAAGTGCTAGCATGGTAGGTGACAAGGCGGATGGCATAATAGGTAGTGTGTAGAAGGAGTATAATGAAATTTCTTTCAAAGTTTATGGGAATGTATATGTAATATTTTCAAAGTTAAAAGAGGTGAAATAAAATTTGGCAAAACTATAAGGGATAAAGTTTAATTTATGCTATTTTCCTTTCTAAAGTGTATATTTATATTAAAAATAATCATAAGATAAAAATTTTAGAACTTTTAATAATTAAAATAATTATATCAATGAAATATATTTAAATATTTCTACTCAATTACTAATATTTTTTATTTATGTATTCAATTAACTCTAATTATTTTTTTTACTAATTAGTTATAAATAAAAAAATTTAATTGATAAATCTAATTAAACTAACTTTAAAATGTATATTTATATTCATAATATTTATATTAAAAATAATCTTAGAATCAAAATTTCAGAACTTTGAATAATTAAAATAATCAATTTAGCAAGATATATTCCAATATTATTACTTTATTATATATATGAATTCATAAATAATCAATTAATAATATTTTTTAGTTATTTCTTAAATTAACTTTGATTCATTTATTTATTGATTATTTATAACTAAAAAATTATTAATTGATAAATTTAATTAAATTAACCTTAAAATGTATATTTATATTCATAATACTTGTATTAAAAATAATATTGGAATAAAAATTTTAGAACTTAGAATAATTAAAATAACCATTTTGGTAAAATATATTTCAATATTTCTACTTTACTATACAAACAAATTCATAAATAATCAATTACTAATATTTTTTAGTTATGTCTTAAAATTTAGTATTTCATTGATGACTACTATTTTAAATAATATTATTATTGAACTTAATAAGCTTGAAAATTAAATGATGATAATTATGAAATCTGAAACATAAAATTCCAATATGTACTAGAAGAGTAATAGGCTCTTAAATCATTAAATATAATCATGGATGTCCCTAAAGAAGACAATACATCCCATCTTAAAAGGGACTGTGATTCATATGAGGTATGAAAAAAAGAAGAATTCAATGGCTCGCATACATTGTTAAATAGTATGAATAATGATATCATATGTTAGTTTCGTAAGTATGAAACTATTAAGGATATGTGATCCCCATTAGTTGCACAATTTGGAGGTATTGCAATGACCAAACTGATGTTACCTATTAAGTTTCATATATATAAGAAGCACTCATATCATATAATGTAAAAAGTATTTAAGGTAGTCAAGCATGATAAGTGAGTTGTAAGATGTTAATCTTGAGCTTTCAAATGAATAATAAGTGCAAGCTGCAATTCAAGTTTTGCCTTAGAGTTTAGCGTATACGAATATACATTTAACTCATAATAAGAGCATTAAGATGATAAAAGATGCTATGAGGTATCTCATATTAGAAAAAAAAAATTTGAAGCCTAAAAAATGTCCTCTGAAGTATATGTAATTGATTTTGGCTCACATGGAACTATGAACAAGAAGTATAAGAATCACTGTAGGCCTAAGTGTAAAAAAGAATAAGAGATTCAACTATTATACTCAAAACCCCCCAAAAGGCAAAGTGGAATAACGAAGGAAAGGGAAAAAAAACCCCTTTAAGAGGAAGAATATGAATTGGACTAAATATTATAACTGTAACAATAAGGGTCATTTGCTTGATATCATACCGAACCTACAACTTTATAGTATAAACATTTGTTCAGTGAATGTTTCTTATTTTATTTTTCTAATTACGTCACATCCTTTGTAGATTTTAGACTTAGGAGTAGCTAATTATGTAGCTAAAAATAAAGATGCCTTTAATGAGTTCTATAAGCTCCCTCCCAGATGAATTACAATGGCTTTATATAGGTGAGAATCTTAAAGTTGTTATACAAAGGTTTAGTACATGTAAGTTGTGCCAAATGGTCGATTCTTCCTCTCACATGAAGTGTTGTATGCTTTACATATTCTTCAAAATCTTCTCTCTATTTTGATGTTATTTAGATTTGAATTTAAAGTAAGCTTCTATAGTAATGGAATGAATTTATACCTTAAAACCCTTTGATATGGTCATAGTTTTATATTTGATAGTTTTATTGTACCGGATATTATGAATGCAAATAATAATATTTATTATTTATTATTTACATTATTTAGTAATTTTAATATTGATGCAATTTTGCGATATGTTAGATTATGTCATATTAGTTAAAATCAAGTAAATCTAATGGTTATAGAAGGCCTTTTAGTTAATCTAAATCAAGTTGATTTACTTATATGTGAACATTATCTAATTACTAAAATGACAAGAAAACTATTTGAAAAGGGAACATGAGCTTTATATTTATTGTAACTAGTCCATTCTAACCTTTGTGGTCCAATGAATGTAAGGCAAGAAGAGTAGTAGTGTATTTCATCACTTTCATAAATGACTATACTCGGTATAGTCACATATATTTGATTTATCATAAATCGAGAACATTGGATTGTTTCATAAAGTATATTAATTTGGTTAAAAATAAATTAGATAAAAAGATAAAAATATTATGAACTGATTGATAATAAGAGTACTTGTTTGATAAATTCAAGATTCAATGTTATAAAAGAGTAATAGAAAGGGAGTTAATTATTTCTATAACTCCACAACAAAATGGTATCACCAAAAGACCAAATAAGACGCTATTAGAAATAATTAAGGTCATTTATGACACAAGTAAATTTACTAATCACCTTTTAAGATGATATGTTACTGATAGGTATTTATGTATTTAATTGAATGTCTACAAAATCAATTACAAGCACTTCATATAAGTTGTGGATAAGTAAAAAATATGATATGCTAAGTCTTAAACCTTAGTGAGGTACTATATATGTTCACGATCTCTCTCATAAATATAAGAATTAGGCTCAAGAGGGAAGAAAAGTATTTTTATTAGATACTCATAATCCTTAAAAAGATATGTGTTTATATATGAATAAAGTAGTAAAGGAGTATTTGAATTTCAATAATAAGATATAACATCCTTAAAGAATAATTTTTTAAAGTAAGGTAAAATAAGAAAAGATCTATTTATATATGAGACTCTTGATCAGTATGATTCTACTATGAAGAATTAAAAAGGGAAACTTCAGCCAAATGGAAACAATTCGAATATGAAAAAATTAACTCAAAATCAATTAATATTGCAACCCACTGAAAGTTTATCTACATTGTTCAATCTAAGTAGGAGTAATAAGATAAATCATAAATATGTTTCTAATAAACCTCATTTATAATGAAATAATCAAAGAATAATTCCTCAATAGCATTATAAGAATAAAGGAAAAATCCATATAATTGTCTCATAAGAGGAAGATGAGCCAAAAAATATATATGAGGCTCTTATTAGTCTCGCTAAAGAAGAATGGATGAAAACAATAAAAGAATAAATGATTTCTTTAACCTCTAATAAAACATGAGCTTTGGTTGACCTCCCTGAAGGGTTCTCAAAATAAAACAAAAAGGTAATGGTAGTATTGAAAGATACAATACACACTTTGTAGTGAAGGGATATATACAATAGTAGGGAATTGATTATAAGAAAACCTTTTATTCCTTGTGAAGCTTGCTTCAATTTGTCTTATTATAGCTAAGTAGCCATAATAGATCTCAAATTATATCAAATGGATGTGGAGATTTCTTTTCCAAATAGAGAATTAGAAGAAGAAATATATGAAATAACTTATAGGTTTTAGTAAGGCAGGCCAATGAAATAAAATGTTTTGATTATTAAAGTTGATTTATAGCTTAAAACAATCTTTAAAACAATTGTATATTAGTTTTTATAATATAATAATTTTGTATGATTTTCACATAATTGATGAGAACTGTTATGTATACATTAAGAAATTTAAATTTAAATTTGTAAATTTATTTTTATACGTAAATGATATATTGATTGCTTGCAATAACTATAGGTCTATTAAATAAATTAAAGGTTAGTTATCATATGAGTTTGAAATAAAAGACATGGGTAGAGTTGCATATATTCTTAAAGTTAAGATTTCAAGAGATTATTGACATATATTCAAAAGATTTTTGAATGATTTTGTACGCAAGATTGCAAACCAATTGATACTCTTATTGCTAAAAGTAAAGGTTTCATTAAGAGATTTTAATTGATAACGCCATAAGAAAGGGAATAAATGAAGAAAGTTCTTTACTCTAGCATAGTTAGAAGTCTAATACACGAGATAATGTGTACAAGATCGAATATTTATTCCGTTGTCAGGGTAGTGAGCATATATTAATCAAATATAGGATAAGCATATTATAAGGAACTAAAGAGAATATTGAGGTATCTAAAAGGTACCATGGATTATATATTATGCTATCAAGGTAATGACTTACGTATTTAAAAGTATTAAAATATAGATTTGGAGGAGATTTAGACAAGAGAAAATCTTTTTTCGAATATGTTTTCTTACTCAATAATAGATCAATATTATAGAAAAATAAGAAAAAAAATCATATATTGAATTGTCTATGATGGAAGTTGAATGTATAACTTTTTTAGTTACAGTATAAGAAGCTATATAACTTCGTTGATTCTTAGTTCATTTAGGAGATGTTAAGAGTGAAATTGATATAATGACCATCAATAGTGACAATCAATCAGTAATCACTTACACTAAATACCTTAAATTTAATTGTAAAACTAAGCACATAAATACCAAATATAATTATGTGAAATATATAGTTGTACAAGGATAAGTAAACATGAAGTATATATCTACATAAAATATAGTAGCAGACCTAATGACAAAATTAATTTCCCATGACATATATATTAGGCATGTGAAGTCATTAGGCTTATATAGATATTGAAATGTAAGTGGATATTAAAATGTAATGATAAACATTTTGCCATGTACATTCTCACATTTTAAGGTCATATTTAAATATAAATGTATGACAGAGATTATACATTGTATACTACTTAATTTAGAAATTTATTTATTTTGCATAAATATATTTTATGTATGAATAAAAGTATGAGAGACAGATTAGAGATTAACTTTTTCACAATGCTAATCATCTATAGTATTGGTAATCATTAGAGATGAGACATGTTTAAAGTTAATTATTTAGGTAACAATTAAGAGCAAAAAACTTGAACCATAAATGTCGCCTTAAATTGCAACGTTAAGTTATAAAGAAATTAGTTCAAAGTAATTAAATGATCAATATATTTGTCGTAAGTTGTCAAACATGAGTTCTAAAAAGTTTTGGAGTTAATAGGTGAACTCAAATTAAATAATGTGTGTGTTTGAATTAGCATCTGTATAGTATTTCTTAAATGAAAGGCATTCATATTAAATGAATATAAGTTAATATCATAAAACATGACTCGAACCATGTTTGCCATTATGACTAAAAAAGGGTTTAATGTAAGTTCATAATCTCAACTTACATTATACGAGATCTTAGAGGTTAAAATACCTCACTATATACTTTTGTGACTCTTATTTCATTTTTAAGAATTGAATTTAAGGTTTACTATTTTAAATTGTTATCAAAAGATCATGCAAGATATGGTCATATGGAACAATTCTAAGAAAACAACTTAAATTAGATTCAAAAGACAATTATAGCATAGAAGAATGCCATTTGTTTTCATTATTGACCCCAATAAAAAGGTATTAAACAATGATCGTCATCTCTTTGATAGATAATTGAATATAGTCATGATTCAAATGAGATCAAATATAGTCATGAGATCAAATATAGTCATGAGATCAATAAATGAGATCAAATGAGAATAAATACGTATATGACCTTGAATATAGTATATTGAATCTACTTAAAGGATCAATTTATTAGTTAAGATGTTATATATTTTTAATAGATGTATGATAATAAGCTCTCATTGTCTCATTGTATGTTTATTGCACGAGTTATTAAATGAATATAAGAATAAATATAATTTCAATAAAATAATCCTATCATGTGTGCGTGAAAGATGATACTAGATTATGTCCACTCATGATAAAGATTATCATAAAAAGACATAAAATTTCAATTTGAATTAAAAGTTGTGTCAATTGAATTTACATATACAAAATAGTAAATTTAAACAAAGAATAACATTTTAATTGTCTTCATAATTAGTTAGAAGAGATTGTGATTAAATAGAATTTTGTAGCACATGATTCCTCAACCTATGAAATTTAAAGATAATCAATAAATGATTATCTTTATGAATCATGCATATAAATATTGAATGAATTTAAAATTTGTAATCTTTATGATTATGTGAGTTTTTAACAATTCGAATGGCATGTTATTGATTGTTTCATGTTTCTCACTTCATAAGGAAATACAACTTTTGGTGTCACTTGATTATTTATCATCTAAAAGTGATAACTTTGCCATAGAGATACACATGGTTACATGTGTGTAGAAGACTTTATCTATGAGTGTGCGTGTGCATGCTTAACGAGGCTAAGGATTAAAATACATTTTTCTACTATATAATTTTTTTTAAAGGAAGTATAGAGAAAACTTAAACTAGATTCAAGTGAGTATTAATATACGGATTTTGGGTCCTTATTATATATAATTTTCTATACAAATTGCCTTAAATGAACCCGTATTCTGATATCACTTGTTGTATAAATTTTTCTGAGAGGATCTAGAAAGAACTTGGATTAGAAGTGATTATCTATATATAATTAAAAGGATACCATAATTTAACTTGAAACCTTAAAGTAATGGGTTATATGCTATTTTTGTATATAACTCATTTTAACTTTCTATCCTTTTCTAATATGACACAATTTGCTTGTGTCAATTCACAACACATACATACTTTTGTTGATAGCATTGGAAGACTAACTTGACATATTCATACTCCTAGCACCAGAACGAGCAAAAATGCATATTAATAGAACCTGCAACTTCTCAGATGTCTGACCGGTTTGTGAAAGCAGGTATTACAGCACCTAGTTTGAGGTTCGCATTGGTAATGCACTGGAAACTCATTTTGCAACTTCAAAAGCGTATGATGACAGAAAAAGGCCTATTCCTTGGATAACCAAAGTTCAAACAAATTCATTCTTGCCAAATTTTAAAAGCAATGTTTATAATTCATTTGCAGGTGGGGAGCATTTCTCTGGAGGTACAAAGCCCTCAGTAGATGATAGATTACCAATTGGGATGCCTCCACCTGCTATTCACTTTCCAGTGCGCTTCCGTTGGGAGCTCAAAGCAGTCACACATTGAATGATGTAATTCTGGACGTTTTTGAAGGAGCCGGGCAGCCTCTTAGTATTTCACTGCAGACTGGAAGCTCTGGAGGATTTGGTTATAAATGAAGACTCGTGTAATTAAGTTGCATCCATGTATATATTAAGGTAAATGATAACTTCTTCCACGGTCATGTTGAATGTCTCTTCTCAAGAATTCCATTGAATTAGTGATTCCTAAGGAATCCTTAAAGAATTCGCAGCTTATGTCTAAAAGGATCCTCCGTCCTGTCTCTCAGGAATGTGATTATTTATGGGAAAATAAGGCAATGGCTCGTGTATCTTTTCAACTCGCCTTTTCTTGAAGCAAAAACATTAATGAGACAAGGTATCATTAAAGTCAACATCGTTGTTCCAGTGTCGAAACATGTTGATTATGATATTATGATGTTCATAACACCATCATTTCTGGTCTTACTCTTTAATACCATTTATAGTCAATTATTGTAGCCTTAGTTAGACATGCAGAAACAGTGGTATGATAATTCCAATTGTTATTATAACTTAAAATGATTCAAATATTTTGATAGGCAAAAAGTTTACTTTTTTTTTAATATTTAAAAAATAGTTTAATTTGTCCCATAACGTTTTAAGAGGCACTACTTTATTTTATAACGTTTATAAAATAGTTTAATTTGCCCCCTAAAATTTTAAGAGAGATTATTTTACCTTCTAATGTTTATAAAATGGTATTAGTTGTCCCCTGAATTTTTATTAAATTGACTTTCTGTTAATCAATTATTAAGTATGCACTTGTGAGATGCTGACATAGTAATATAAGATCTAAAAATAATATTTATATAATTTTTTTAAAATAATTTTTTAATATTTATTTATTTTAGATTTAGATTAGGTCGTAATTATATATATATTTAAAAATTTACTTCAGTATTATATTTGGATTCCATATTTTCATGTCAGCATCTCATGTATATGTTATTAACAATTGATTAATAAAACAGTTAATTTAGTAAAGGTTCATCGCACAAATTAAACTACCACCATTTTAAAAATTAAATTAAACTATTTTTGAAATGTTGAAGAGTAAAGTAAATTTTTTATTATTTTGTTTTTGTATATTATAAAATATAATAATAGTGAATCATAGATGGGTGTAGAACTCGCCGATTACAAACCTTTTCTCTTTTATGTATTGTTTTCTACAGGCTTCTCTATTCTGTCTACTGCCCTTTGAATCAAGTTCTACCATTTAAAACTTCATTAGAGTCGCTTGGGACCCGCTTTCCTTATGCAAGTTTCAGTCTTAAGTGCAGTGAATCTGTGTTAAAAAGGTCTGCATCATGATTCATGTTGAGGAAGGCCAATTTGGACTTACCAACTAAACTTACTATATTTACATATATAATAAATAGATCAGAAATTTACCATCTTTTCTATGTGTGTTATATAAATTTTTAACGAATATAATAATAATTAAATCGTTACATAAATTTTTAACGAATATAATAATAATTAAATCATCAATTAACAATTTAAAGTCATTCATATACATATTAAATAAAATTTTGGATCAATAATAAATTATAAGTTGCACAACAACTCCTCATAAAAAAAAACGTGCCTTACTGTTTCCACTAGACCTTAGAAAATTCTAAAACTTCAAGCCCGTAATTTTTGAAGAAAACATTTATGAAACTCTCCCTTTTACCAGTCAGGCCCCTCAAAAGGGGCAAAAATTAGTGTATATCACTTTTCCTTTTTATCTTATGTTTAATAAAAACCCGACATTTTTGTGGAGCTGGTTGAATTATATATTTATATTATAATATTATGACTTCCTTTTATTTTCCACCTCATTTCGATGTAAACCTGTATTATATTAATAATCATTTTATTCATGCAAGTTTCGACAAGTGAGTTATAAATTTTAATTTTTTTACTGTAATTAATATATTTTTTGTATTAATTATTATATTTTTTTCGATTTATATATTGTATTAGTGTATTTTTTTATTAATTTTTATATTTAAAAAATAAAAAATAAAAAAAACAAATTAAACAAGCCTAAAATTTTTGGTTAGTGAACAATCAGTTTTTAGTATCACTTCTCATTTTTATTTTTTATTTTTATTTTTGTGTATGTGTATTAGTTTCTGTGATAGTTTTATTGATTTTTGTGTTATTTTTTGAGTTTCTGTGTTGTATTAATATGTTATTTTTATTAATTTTTATACTATTTTTATTAATTTTTGTGTTTTAAAAAATAAGAAATGAAAACGAAAAACTGTAAAGATACCAAACATTTGTTTGGCCTTAAATTTGAACTTTTATTTATACTCTCTCCCTTAGGATCTACTGAAAATTCTTCATATATATTCCTTTATCCTTTTCTAATCAAAACATAAGAGGTACGCTTTGATTCATAACCACATCAAGATTGATTCACTGTATAGTAATTTTACATTATTCGTGCGTTAATATCATAAGTCATAAAAATAAAAATAAATAATTATTTAACATAAAAAATATATTTTTAACTTATTAATTAATATTATTTTAAATTAAAATTTTAGATTTGAATCTTTTTAATTATTGTTTAAAATTTATGAACTAAACAAACAACAATTTTATTTTCAGTTATATGTTTATCTTAAAAGTTACCGATGTTAACTAAAATTCTTATTAAAAATAACTAAAATTCTTATTAGAAAATCAGAGACAATTTGCGTAATACATTCCCTCCGGGTATAAATGAAACGATCCTTAATCGCTAATCCCTCTCTCTCTCTCTCTGTCAAACCCACCCTCTTTCCCTGGGTAGGTGCCCGTCTGTCACTCACAGCCCTTCTCTTACTCTTCAACTCTTTACCTAGATTGCATCGCCGATCGCCACCAATCCTCCGCCGCCGCACACAGCTGCTCCGGCCAAATCCATCTTCCTCATTGTGGTCTGTGGTGAAGTCTTCAAGTAAGTCTCTGGTCATAATACGCACGTCTTCTTCTTCTTGTTTCGTCTCTGTGTATGTAACCAAAGAGAGACAGTTATGTATGCAGAGAGAATCCGATTGTTGTTGTAGAAAACTTTATATATGAGTTATGGGGCCTAAGAAGCGCGCCGTCGCTCCTCGCTCCAAAAATCCTCCTCCTACCTCTCCTTCTGCGGCGGCGACGGTTGATGAAGCCGAACCATCTTCCAATCATAGTAATCGCACTCTTGCGAAGATCGACTCGTCCATCACTCATGAATCGGATGACTCTTCGTACTCTGCGATTAAGCTTGAATGCGAGCGAGCGCTTACTGCGCTTCGCCGAGGAAACCACACCAAAGCACTGAGGCTAATGAAGGATTCGTGTGCTCATCATGGCGATAACTCGCCTCACTCTGCCCTAATTTACCGTGTTCAAGGCACTGTGTGTGTGAAAGTGGCGTCGATTATCGATGATCCTAATGCCAAGCAACGGCATTTGAAGAACGCTATTGATTCTGCTCGTAGGGCCGTGGAATTGTCTCCGAACTCGATTGAGTTCGCGCATTTCCACGCTAATTTGCTCTATGAGGCGGCCAATGATGGAAAGGAATATGAGGAGGTGATGAGAGAGTGCGACCGAGCTTTGGAAATTCAGAATCCGGTTGACCCTGCGAAAGAGAGTTTGCAGGAGGAGAGTCAACAGAAGATAAATAGTGCAGATGCGAGAGTTGCTCATGTGCAGAGTGAGTTGAGAAGTTTGAAGCAGAAAGCTAGTATTGCGTCGATTTCAACTTGGATGAAGAATTTAGGGACTGGGGAGGAGATTAGGTTGATACCTATTCGAAGAGCGACTGAGGATCCTATGGAGGTTAGGTTAGTGCAAACTAGGAGGCCAAATGAGATTAAAAAGGCCACTAAGACGCCTGAAGAGAGAAGAAAAGAAATTGAAGTTAGGGTTGCTGCTGCTAGATTGTTGCAGCAGAAATCAGGGTCGAGTTCAGGGCAGAATGAGGGAGAAAGGAGTGAGAAGGGAGTGGAGGGATCGAGTGGGAGTGACAAGAGAGGAGAGAGGAGAAAGTACGGGACCAATGCAAAGAAGCAAGGAAGTAATACTGAAAGAAAGGACCATGTACGGTCATACTGGGGTTCAATGAATTTGGAAATGAAAAAGGAGCTGTTAAAGATCAGGGTTAGTGACTTGAAGAGTTACTTTGGGTCATCAAAGAATGCAATGGCAAGTGAGGTTTTGGATGAAGCGTTGGTGTTTGCAGAGGAGAACAAAACGTGGAAATTTTGGATGTGTTGTAGGTGTATGGAGAAGTATGCAGATGCAGAAACTCATATACACCATGCGGTGCAGGAGCACATGGGAAATCTTCTGCCAAAAATGCAGGCTGTCTTGCCACAAAGTGTTGATAATGAGTGGACAGAGATGATTCTTAATTGTTCTTGGAAACCACTGGACATCAACTCAGCCCTTAAGATTATCAGGAATGAGGGCAAAGGCCAGGATGTTGAACTTGACAATTTCTACCAAGGGAATCTTAATGAAGAATGTGATGATTGTTTTAAAGATGCTTGGGATTCATCTCCAGAGAAGGAAACTCTGAGAGGCACTTGTAATGATTTTACTGCACAGACCAATGATAGAGATGCAACGTCAAGTACCGAGTGTAAAGAATGTGATAGGAGCCATGGCTTTGTGGCATATTCTAGTGATAACTGGCCGATGTCAGATGATCCAGAGCGTGCAAATCTCCTTGAAAGAATCCGTGCTTTATTTGAAGCTCTTATTAGACACAAGTATCTTGCTGCCAGCCACCTTAACAAGGTGATACAATTTACCATGGATGAGTTGCAGACCCTTGCTTCTGGTTCACAGCTAATGAACCACAGTGTGGACCAAACGCCTGTTTGCATTGGTTTTCTGGGAGCATCCCAGCTTAGAAAGATCCTCAAGTTCTTGCAGGAGCTATCTCACTCTTGTGGTTTGGGTAGGTACTCTGAGAAAAGCAGTACACTGGATGATTCAAACAGTGATTTCAAAGGCACTGAGATTAAAGAGAAGATTGTACTTAATAATGATGCATCGTTTCTTTATTTGGATGAACATCTATTACAGTTGGATTCTACTTTGAGTGCAT
This sequence comes from Pinacopodium congolense, assembly GCA_028565735.1. Taxonomy (NCBI): domain Eukaryota; kingdom Viridiplantae; phylum Streptophyta; class Magnoliopsida; order Malpighiales; family Erythroxylaceae; genus Pinacopodium; species Pinacopodium congolense. The sequence continues at coordinate 10,965,007 of JAOXYD010000007.1, forward strand.
GCATGGATTCTACTTTGAGCACATGTCTAGATAATGTGAATGCAATAGTTACTTCCAGCATTAGCCATGGAGATGAAGTTCTTACCGATGCTGATGCTTTACTATCATGGATATTTTCGGGCCCCTCATGTGGTGAGCAACTGCAATCATGGATGCAAAGAAAAGAAGAGAAAAGGCATCGAGGAATGGAGATTCTGCATACTCTCGAAAAGGAGTTTGAGCATCTGCAGAGCCTTTGTGAAAGAAAATGTGAGCAATTAAGCTATGAGGAAGCCTTACAGGCTGTTGAAGATCTTTGCCTTGAAGGAGGTAAGAAGAGGGAGGCTGTCACGGAATCTATTAGCGGAATCTATACAGACATTCTTAGAAAGCGGAAAGAGGAGCTTTCTGCCAATGGGAATCATTCTTTGCATATGAGCACTAGGTTTGAGTTAGATGTTATCTCAAAAGTGTTAAAAGAGGCAGAAGCTTTAAATCTAAACCAATTTGAGTATGAGGATACTTATGGGGGTATGACTTCTCAGTTGTGTGACTTGGAATCTGGTGATTCCAATGGTTGGGGAATCAAGGACTGTTTCCATCAAATGGATACCTGTGTTGAAGTTGCAATCCAGAAACAGAAAGAACAGTTATCAGTAGAGGTGAGCATACGGTCTCTGAAACAGTTTTCATGAAGAATATATCATGCGTGATTTTGCTTGTCTAACAGACTTACTTGGTATTGCAGCTCAGTAAAATTGATGCACGAATAATGCGAAATGTTACAGGAATGCAACAATTGGAACTCAAACTCGAACCTGTTTCTGCTTATGATTATCGTCTGATATTATTGCCTCTGGTGAAATCATACATGAGGGTCTGTATTAAATGTTTATAATATAGCTAGGTCTTGTTTACTTTTGTGAATTCCACTTCATTTATCTTATGTCCATTTTCCTTTTTCTAGGCACATTTAGAGGATCTAGCTGAGAAGGATGCGACAGAGAAGTCTGATGCAGCAAGAGAAGCCTTTTTAGCTGAACTTGCACTTGATTCTAAAAAGGCTTCACGAGGGGTGACTGATAATGCTAAAAGTGTGCAGGAGAAGACAAAAGATAAGAAAAAGAAGGATTACAAGAAAACTAAGGATCCAAAGGTTTAATTTTTGTTTTTTTTTTGGTTGCTGTGTTTAATGGAAGATTGATCAGTTATCCACATGCCATGATGTCTATCTAATGTTTTCTTTTATTGCAGAGTTCTGTTGCTAATGACAGCTACTTGCTTCGTGATGAGACTACTGATGTGGGGTATGTCGATTTCATTTTACTCTTCTGTATCTGCTTTGTAAGATTAAAGGCTAAATTATATTCTGTATCCTATACAGGTAATGTATGTGCTAATCTATGTCCATTTATTTCTGTCATATAGTTCCTGTCCAGTTGCATCAGATGGTGACCATCCAGATTCTGAGATTCTCCCAGTGAATGGTGTTGACTGGAGGGAACAGGAAGAAGAATTCAGACGTAAAATCGAGCTTGAAGCTGAGGAAAGAAAGCTTGAGGAGACTTTAGAATATCAGAGACAAATGGAGAATGAGGCTAAAATGAAGCACCTTGCTGAGCAGCAACATAAGAAATCTAATCAGACATTTACAGAGGTGACTAGGGTATCTGGTGTGGGTGATTTACATGCACAATCTGTAAGCATTTTCACTTGAGGCTCTCTGTTTCAGTATGAATCTATGGGATAACAATTGTTGCTACTATTTTTCTTGTAAATTTTAATTGAAAATCTCATTCTTGATTTGAGCACTGGAAATTATACCAATGGGTTATTGTCCTATTTTTTGGAAGCATGTTTGGATAATGAAGAAATCTTATAAACTTGCCTATCAGGAAAAGCTGGTTCAAAATAATGGATTTGCCAACACTTCTAAGGATAAGGCTGTAATAACTGCTAATGGTGGGGCAGTTCTCAGCACCACAATGGTCGGTAAGTCTCATTACCTGAAATTGAAGCAATGCTATTTTTGTTTAATTGGTTTCTGAAAGAGTTAGAATGGAAAACCTTTTCTAACTTAGGCTTTTCATGGCTGCTGAATGGAGATATTATAGAGGATGGGATGGTGATTTCTGATAGACGGGCAGTAAGAAGAGGTAGAAGGCAGAAGAGTGCTGTTAAATCTTTTAAAGAAAAATCATCTGACAGGGAAAATGTTGAACCTGGACATGGTACTTGTTTTATTTGTGTTTTTTCTTCATTTTTCTTCATAATTTCATTGGAATAAACTTCGTTGTGCATGGATGACTACATGAATGTAGCAAACATAATGCCTTTGTAGTGATTGACTGTTGTTATTCAGTATTAAGTTGTTGATTTGTGGTCATTATTCCCTTCCTATATTATGTCGCTGTATTTGCTTTGAATTTAGAAAACCATTTCTTAAGGCCTTTTATGACCAGTTATCTAGAATTTCAGACTAATATTCTTGTCTTCTGCATCACAACCAGATACTCCGGGTTCAGGAGATGGTACAAATAAGACATTGAGACAGTTGCAAGTCGAGGAGGATGACGAGGAAAGGTTCCAGGCTGACCTAAAGAAAGCTGTCCGCCAAAGCCTGGGTAAAATTCCTGATCATGGTGCCTTTTTTTTTTGGTCATCATTTGTTAATATAGCCATTGAGACTACTAAGGTCAATTATCTCAACTTCATGCCCTTAACACTAGGATCTACAATAATATTAGCTCCAGTTTGTGCATGGTTTGGGTTTGTGGCTCTTTAGTCTTTAGAGCATGGGTAATTTGCTGCCTCATTGATTCTTGTAACTCAGGCTAAATGCTGCAGCTCTTCAGATACGTAATCCTGGAACAATTAATTATTTGTGGTTTTAGTAACATTGTGATATGCAACTTTGTGGAAATTGTTTTTCCACCAAGGCATACCTTTTTCTCTCTTTAACAACTATTAAGATACATGCCTTTTCATCTATTAAGACATGGCTTATGATGCTTTGTTTTTGCTGTTGGGAAACTGTTTCATGCCTGTTTCAGATTATGTCTTGCCTTGCTTGTCCTACTATTCTAGATTGTTTAAATTGATTGGACCTTGTTGGTGCTCTGTAGTGAATCTTTGGTCATAAGGACAAGTGTTAAAAGGGTGAAACGTTTTCCCGAATCTTGAGACTGTAGAACTTAGGTGGATCATTTTACTATCGTTTTACCTTTGTACTTTATAGATGGGTGGTGGTTAATGAAACCCTATGATATCCAGCTGTAAGTCGTTTAATTCTACTGGATCAATATAAGTCAAAGTGTTATATTTCAAGTTATTCACTTGGACTGAGTTTTCTCTCTTGCTTCAGGTGGCATCACTGCCGCCACACTTGCAGCTTTATCAAGTGAAAGTTTTTCATTTGTGCTATGCTGAGTCAACGTATTTCAGATTGATTCTTTTGTATAGTTGAGTTATTAATATTACACTTATTGCAAGAATTTTAATGCATTGCAAGCACCTTTATAATCTTATGCTACTTTAATTGATCCTTATAAGTATAGGTTGGAGGACTGTTTAACTTGTCTATATGTATCTGTGTATATGTTCAGATACTTTTCAAGCACATCAGAAAATGCCCGTGATTTCTAGTCTGAGGTCACCACAGGTACCTCCAGAAGTGAATAATGTTGGTGTCTTGCCAAATGAGGTTGTGTTTGGAACTGTAAATAGAGCAGATGTGGTTGGTACTGGCCTGAAGAATGATGTTGGTGAATACAATTGCTTTCTGAATGTTATTATACAGGTAGACAATATAAATCACAGTTTCATATGTTCATATTAATTTGATCTATGATGCTTCTCATGTTCAAGATTTCTGGCTTTTGGTTTTTCTTTTCCTTGTATTGTTTCAGTCCTTATGGCATTTGAGACGGTTTCGAAATGAGTTCTTAAGGAGATCAATAACAGATCATGGTCATGTGGGAGATCCATGTGTTGTTTGTGCATTGTATGATATTTTTACTGCTCTGAACATTGTGTCTACTGATATGCGAAGAGAAGCTGTTGCTCCCACATCTCTAAGGATCGCTTTGAGCAACTTGTATCCAGATAGTAATTTTTTCCAGGAGGTAAAATTATGAGAACCACATTATTCATCCATGCTTTCTATGAGATCTTTCCTTCATTAGAATTGTTCTTTTGGCTGTTGTTTCTGAAGTTATTTGTGAGGTTGTATAAAGTATCCTGGCTAAAACGTAAACAATTGACAGGCTCAAATGAATGATGCATCTGAAGTATTGGCGGTAATATTTGAGTGCCTTCATCAAGCATTCTGTGTTTCTGATTCTGAATCAGGAGAAAGTAATTGTATGGGCTCCTGGGACTGTAAAAATGATGCTTGTATAGTGCATTCTCTCTTTGGAATGGACATTTTTGAACAAATGAATTGCCACAGTTGTCAAAGGGAGTCCAGACATATGAAGTACACCTCTTTCTTCCACAATATAAATGCCAATGCCCTCCGAACAATGAAGGTAACTTCTTTCAGTTAAACATTTATATTGATTGCCTCCTTTTTGTGTAATAAAACTTAATAAATATTCTATTCTTAATCCATTATGCCTTTGCCATCATTTGTATGGAAAAACTTCTCTAATTTAGCTATATGCCTTCTAATTTCCATCTTCATGCAGATTATGTGTGCTGAAAATTCTTTTGATGAGCTTCTTAATCTTGTTGAGATGAATCACCAATTAGTTTGTGATCCTGAGACTGGTGGTTGTGGGAAGCCTAACCACATCCATCACATTCTGGCCACTCCACCTCATGTTTTTATAACAGGTGATTGGACTGACTCAGTAGATATTTGTGCCTTAACTAGTCCACTCCTTTGGAAACTTGAAGAAATGCGTGTTTTCGTCTGCAGTTCTAGGTTGGCAGAAAACATGTGAAAGTGCTGATGACATAGCAGCGACTTTAGCAGTCCTAAATACTGAGCTAGATATCAGTGTACTTTACCGTGGTCTGGATCCAAATAACATTCATAGCTTGGTGTCAGTGGTATGTATCTCGTGGCCTCAAATTCTGCCATTTTGTTGGGTTTTTTTGGTTCTGAAAACATTTATTAGCATCTGATTGGGAAGTTTTGGGCCAAGATTTAATAACATTTAAAGAACGAGGGAGGATATCTGTAACTTGTTGAACATCAGAAGGAAAAATTTTACATACACATAAGAAAGAAGGTATCAAAGTGTAAATAAATTAAGTAGTAAATGGCATGGGAAAAGCTAAAAACCTTGTTATTTCGGCCATACGGCAGACGCATAATATTAAATCTGAAAATTTACTTCCAAATCGAATGTCACCTGGTTTTAGTTATTAGAGATTAAGGAATGATGTGTCAAATGAAATTTTTTCTCCCGATCTGAGAATTCGAAGCTCTTAACTGATTTTAAAAGTGGAAACCTCATGGAGCATGGTGGCATATGATTAACAACAAAGTTTTATATGAACTTATTCTTGCCTTCTTGAAAATCTGCTAAGTTTCTGAGATGTTGATTGGTTCATCATTAATAAAATTCTTATTTGCCACAATGACTTTATTCCTAATACTTCTTCTGCATGTTAGGTATGCTATTATGGGCAACATTATCATTGCTTTGCATACAGTCCCGAGCATCAACAATGGATTATGTATGATGACAAGACTGTCAAGGTAAGGTCCTCTTCAATTGCAGAACACATCATTTTTATGCAACTATTTCAAGTGTCACTATTTGCTTGTGATCTCCAGGTAATTGGTAGCTGGGCCGACGTTCTTTCTCTGTGTGAAAGGGGGCACTTGCAACCTCAGGTTCTTTTCTTTGAAGCTGTAAACTAGTGCTTTTGGTGGAATCTTGTCAAGTATTTTTCTGCTTTATGGAGCGTGGTATCTATCAGAAGGTGTAATCTAAAGAGATGGAATACAGCCTCAACATGATTGGGTTCAATCTGTAAAACTTGCAGCATCTTTTCAGAAGACGGTTAAATTTTGATATATACGAATGGGGATATAGAAATGAAAAGTTTTGGTGTATGGGAAGGCGGTTATATATGGAAAACTTGATCTTTCTAGTGAAGAAAGGTGTATCGACAGTGGAATTTCATGTAAGTTGGAAGACTAAGCTAATGCCTGAAAGTGTAAATTTTGAATCTTTTTCCTTCCCATAATTTTGTTGGAGTTGTCGGGGGTCTGTTCATAAAGTCTTCTCCTTTCCTTCTGGTGGTGTTTTTCCAGTTGAGGTGCGCATGAAAAAAGAAAGCCAGTAATGGTTGCTTGGCTGCCGATGCATTGAAGGAAGTTTATATAGTGACAAAAAACTGTTGTTACTGGGACCAGAGGGAGATACAAAATAGAGCATTTATATGTGGGGATTTAGCTGATTAGATTACGAGCTTTCAGCTACGTGATCGGTTTTTTTTTTTTCCTTTCCCCTTTTCTTCATAAGCACTTTTTCCCCCTCAATTTACTGTATAGTTGTTCTTCCCAGTCTTACAAGAACACTCGGTGTAATCCATCCTTAGGATTAGAAACCCTCATTTTTGCCATATTATGGGTGGATTATGTATTTGAACTCTATGGCTCTACATAATTTAACTTGTCAATTATTTTCCATTTCGTGGAAACTGGCCTCGATTCTATACCAACTACATTCTTCAACTGAAACGAGAAGAGAATCTCACCTTTCATTTTTATTTTTTTGGAATTCCTGAATGTAGTGACTGGTGAGTTTTTACTATTGAAGATGGTTAAATGTTGTATGGAGCTGTACTGTTGATTTCAGGGGCCACAACTATCGGGATGGAAATGGACGCTCGATCCCTTGGTGAGTTGGTGGATATAAAGAGAAAAGGCTCTTAGTAGTCTTCAGAGCTCCCATTTGTTGTTTTTCCCTTTTTCTCATCTACAACCAAAAAAAAAGAAAAGATTATAATGTTATACCCGTTCATATAGCTCAGTTATTCGCTTGCCATTTTATTATTTGCTTTACGATGTACCAAAAAATGATTTCTGTTAGTTACTTTTTGATCTGCCAATGTAAGTAACTCGCGAACCATTTCGAAGATCTGCAGTCTAATCTGGTTCAGTGTGTGTGACAGACCTTTCTCAATTTGAAAATTTCAACAATTAACACTAGAAGTTTTTAATATTCAAGTTTAATAGGAACTCCAAATTAGCAATTTTTATAATTATATATAGTTTTGATGACTAAATTAAAAGCTTGGAGACTCGAATGTTGTCGTTATTATTATTACTATTAAATATTAGCAAAGTTCAGAAATTAATAAATGTGGCTATTGTTGATGGGTTAAGTTTGAAATTTCACCTTGGTTTAAGCATTGGAAGGAGCATGGGCTTTTGAATGCAACAGTATATCCTTGCCAATGTGGATTGTAGTAGATCCCGTTTTTCTTGAAATATTTGACTTGTGTATTTAAGTTGAGATGAAATACTAATGATACATAAATGTTCTTAAAATATTTAAATATAAAAAGATAAAACCAAGATTTGTCATTAATATGATCACTATTTTCACTAGGTTTTAGTTTCATTTAGATTAAAAATATCTTTGTTTAATAATTAATTATCAATGAGGTATTGCAACAATATATAAGAAAACCACTTCCACGTTTACCTATACAGAAAGATGTAGAATGAAAAGAATAATTTGAATATATTAATTTAACATATAAAATTAGAAAAATGTTATGTTAAAAGCTTATTAATAAAGTAAAACGAAGATTCTAATAGAAATTTCCTATAAGAAATAATAATTACAAGAGAAAAAGGATAAGTTTTTGTGATATGCAAAATGAAGCACAAATTACTAGTGTTAAGGAACAGATGATTATAGATACTATAGTATTGATACCATGAAGGGATGCCTTAAAAACCATAAAATATGTAGTTAAATAAGATTTAATTCTAATAGTTATAACCGAAATAATAATAGTAATGAACATAATTTGTACAGTAATTAGAACTTAATGATTATTAATGAAAAAAATTAGAGTTTTAATCATCATTAATATATTCATATAATTGCCGAAAAGTTATTCAAATATGATATTATAATTTCTTACTTGTCAATAACATAAGGAGTCTTTCCTCTTTATTTCTATTTTCATAAAATACAAGAATGCTTTACAAATAAAGAATTTAAAATGGCTATGAACCAATAGAAAACTATTGCATAATATGAAATGCTGAATATTTTGAATTAATTCTTACCATATGCATAACTATACTAAATTTATTCTTCATCATTTTATATTCCTTACCTTAAAAAGTAGTAATATGAGACCTTGTTTAGATTCGTTTTAATTTATAATTTTGTTAAATAAAAAAATTTATAAAAAAATATTAATATAACTTAAAAATTGAAAAAAAATCAATAAAAAAATATAATAATTATAACAAAAAAAATTATAATTTACCGCCCAACTAAATATTTCTTTTATAAATTTGAGAGTAAAATCAGAAGAAAAATAACTGTAAGCAGAGTGTAAGCTTAAAAAAGTTTTGACCATAAAATGGCCCAAAAATATGGAACTCCTGGAGCTATCGACATTTGTCCCAAACTCTGATACATACACTTGAAAAAGGAAACAACATTCTCCGGCAAATTCGGTCTCTCTTAATCCTCTTTCTTTTACTCAGTCTCTTCATATCCACTAAATCCGTTCTTATCAGACCAGTTCAGCCTCAACAAAAAAAATATTACTACAACCCATTTCAGTTTCAACAACAATAATCATATCTATCTGATCTTTCACGTTATTCTTCATTATCTTGCTCCAGCCCTTTTTCTCGGTTCTTCTTATACTGCAAGAACAGGAAGAGATTCTCGTTTTTCAACTTGATTTGATGCTACAAACATGACCCTAAAGGGTGGCACCGGCCAAGCTTGTGCTGCGTGCAAGCACCAGAGAAAAAGGTGCACATCTGAGTGTATTTTGGCACCTTATTTCCCGGCTGATAAACATGAGATGTTCAGAAATGCTCACAAATTATTTGGTGTAAGTAATATTGTTAAGATACTCAAGAGTGTCGACAATTCTCAGAAAGCTGAGGCAATGACTTCCATTATCTTTCAATCAAATATTCGAGATAGGTACCCTGTTCATGGATGTTTAGGTATGATCCACACCTGAGATATCAAATTTGGCAGGCTGAACAAGAGCTTCATGCTGTTCTTTCGCAGCTTGAAATGTACAGGCAGCACCACCACCAACAGCATCAGATTTCTTCAATCGCAGATGACGTTCCGTCGCAACTAGAACTTGGAATGGCTCCTCCTGGTAATGCTCTTCACCACTTTGGCCATAATAACACGCAGTCCTTCAACACTGTTCCCACAGTGCCTGTTGCACAACAGCAATCCTACTCTAACAGCACCAACGTAGGCTACAGCTCTAGTTGCTTGGATTCCAAGGAAAATGCAGGGAACTCTCAGTGGTTTCAGCATCCATACGCTATGAACAACAACAACCCCAATTCATTAGATTTTCATCAACCTCATTCAGTTGTTTCACAGCCACTAGCTATCCAACAAGAAGTTGTTCAAGAGTACAATGAAATGCACCCATTTTTTGACACCATTGACGATAGGCAATCCTTTGTTGATTCCAAAGAAGAATATGACTGCCAACGAGCCTTAGCTCAATTAGCGTTGTCCCCTTTCTCCCACATCCCCGGCTCGGCTTCCAGCCATAGTTGTATCACGAGAAGGAAGGAATCCGATGAGTCGAGGTAGGCAGGCATAAACTGGTATCCGTTCAAGCTTTTATATTCCTAAAAAGATATACATACAAGTTTAACGTATTAAAATTACACTGCAGCTCCGAAGAATCGTTAAAGGACACAACGCAATGGATGGAGGACATAGCGGAGAATGAATTGAAGAGTGCTGCTGCATGCTTTACTCTTACCAGTGTCAATTGACTGATAGTTAAAATCAGGAATGATGAAAAAATGCAGCTTCTTCCACTCCAGGGTGGCTGGAAAACTTGCAGCTAGTGCTTATAGACAAATTGATCAGTGAGTGAGCTGAAGACAAGTAAACAATTTCAGAGTCATTTTATCTTAGAATGTTCCACTAATCTTAGAATTTCAGAGTCATTTTATCGAACGTAGAATTGAGTATTTGTTTAAAACT
>JAOXYD010000007.1:10975278-10988076 GCA_028565735.1 Pinacopodium congolense
AAAACACAAGAGAGTTTGGAAAATTTGTATAATATTCTTATTACTCAAAGCACTTTATAATTGAGAGGTGTGTGCTACAAATGAAACTCTTATGTCATACGAATGAAACTCCTATCCTATTTATACACCACCATTCCTCAATAAATGATTAAGATCGTTGTGATTCAATAGTTTACAATAAGTCTTTAGAATCATCTATATAAATGCTCCATTGATCACTCCACCAATTAAGGAGTTAATTATATTATTTAGAGTCTTCTATCTACTTTAGTCTTATAGAGAGTCTTCTAGAGGACTCTAAGTTTAACCAGTTAATATACCCTTCTTGGTGAGGCAAACTTTCACAGTTTCACTGCATTACATTCTCTCCTACTTAACCTGGTATCATTCTCATTACTTCAGTCTTACACACTTGTTGTGTTGCTTCACATTCTCTTTCCTTAACCTTTGCCTTCTTAGTGCGAATGATTGTTCACCTTTGGTATTAGGCATCTCGTTTTGATGTTCGAATCGATGTGTCTTGGCTTGACTTACCAAGTTTCTCGAACTTATGGCTTATGAGCTATGTTCGTTCTTCTTCTTAAAGTAATCTACCAAAGGAATATTCAAACTTGTGATGACTTCCAAACTTACCTTCATATTACGAGCATTCACCTCCAAAATTACTCTACTCAACTTTGGCTTCATCACCGAAAGGTTAATGCAGCCTAACTAATCACCAAGGCATACCTTAACTCCTCGAGCACTCCTATATATGTGTATTGCCCTTGAGTTGCTAAGCTTGATCCACCTTTACTATTTGGTATACTTGATGCCTAACTGCTTAGCTTCATCCACTTGAATAAAGTTATTAGTAGCTCCGGTATCCACTAATGTTTTTACTATTTGGCCATCAATCTTGGCTTCAATGAATAAGTGGCTCCTCTTCTTAGGCTTAGGCATCTCTATCTTCTTGACAGAATTAAGGAGTTATAGCAATCCCATTATTGCTTCTTTGGATTGCCTTTCTTCCTTCTCCTCGATTAAGGTTGAGAGCTTGCTTTTCTTCAAGTAATCCTTAGCTTTGTTTGGTTGATCACAAAAGAAAAAATTAGGTGTGACCTTTTTCTTACCTTGATCTCCACTGATGCTCTTACCCTTTTTAAATTTTCCATGTTTGCGATGTTTGTAGGAACCTTCCTTGCCTTCATGACTATCTCCCTCACTCTTCACCTTATCTTCCTCTTCTTTATGGGACTTAGGCTTTTTAACTTTTTAAACTTAACAAGGGATTCAGTAATGGCAATAAATGTAAAAGAATTCAAGAATGCTTTAAAGACTACTAAATCTAAATAATTAGCTAAGGCCCAGGGTTTCAATGGTTTAATTGATTTTAAAGTTATGACGCTTAATCTAGGGTATCTTCACGAAATCAGACACAACAATGGTTAAGTCAATGCTTTATTTCCATTTATCATATCCTATAGTTTGGTCCATCTACAGACTTAGATAATATGTTTAAAGATTAAGAACTCTAATCCTAAAATCCCTTATTTCAATATCAGCACCCTCATAATTAACTAGAGTTTGATCATTCACTTATTTAAATCACGTTCTTTATTGATTTGTCTAATAACATAAGTAGTTTTCTTGGCTTCAAGGCTATCTAATGACTTTATCTAAATGGTCAGTTTAGAATAAATATTAAGCACACAAGTAATAAAGATTAGCTTATAAATCATGCATAAGACGTTAATTAACTCATTTAATAACTTGACCTTAATTAAAAATCAAATTAAGAGCATATATTAATTGAAGAACACATAATATATAAATTAAGCAACATAACTTTGATTAATTCCACAAAAAATAAGAAACAATGAAATTAGGAGTTTAGAATGAACTAGATAACATCTTCAGATAATATTCCAACTCTAAATCATGTGTATCAGGCTCTGAATCCACAAACAAACTTGAAATCTCCAATTACAAAAGATTGAAATGAAAATCAAACAAAAAAAATACCAAAAACTAAGATGATCTAAAAAACAAAGAAAAGAAACATGTTTTTACTGCCTAAACTGAAGTTTTGGATGTTTGGGATTGCCCTCTATTTATAGGGGAGAAGTTGCTGTAAGTTGGAGGAAGAAGACAACCGTAATTATTGAAGATCAATCTAGAAAACATGCTTTCAACGGTAGTCAGCATCAATCATCAACGACACTGCTAATATTTAGTATTGAAGGCCCAAAAGTTGACTATCAATACGGTTTGAAGGAGGAATAATAGTGTTTCATTTCAATCACTGTTATACTACTGGAAAATACTTAATTCTGGAGTATTTTTGCATAATTCTTTAATCTTATACATCATCATGCAAATTCAACATTTCTAAACATAAATCAAACACTTAAGCACCAAAATAGGGATACATACACACCAAATAACATATAAAAATATTATCAATTTAACCCCTAATAATTCTCTCATGTTTAAGTATTTGTTTGTCCTCCAATAAACTAAATTATCATCAATTTTCAAAATAAAATATAATCATAGGAAACATGTCAAGTTCATTAAGCATAATCATTGAAAGTTTTTCTTGAATCATTCAATTATCTAAAAAATCATCATAATGTTATAAGGATTAATTAAGTAGGTCAATTAATAAGAAAATTTAAATGACTTCATACATCTTCAAACTTCAATTTAAATCACAAAACTTATTTCCACATGAAATAGATATTTATAAAGCAAAATGGATTATCTTTTAAACAAAATAATATCTTTTATTCATTAAAAACATAAAAACAAAAAAGTGAGTATTAAAAGCTTAGTTAAGAAGTCAATTAGTTTTTGGGAATGATTACAAGGCCACCCAGTGATGGCCCCTTTCCAGCCCCTACATAGGATCTCATGCAAACACCGCACTTTTTAAATACAAAGTTTCATTTTTCCTTTTTTATTCATCAATTTTTAAATTATTATAGGACATAAATTTCAATTCACATAATTTTAAATATGCATTTCCTTTTTTACCCCTAAAAATTTTAAGAAAATTTACTAGGAAACCCTTAGGGAGTTCCTGAGGGGCCACATGGGGCCACCCTAGTGGTGGCTCCCTAGTTTATCCCTTAGTTTTTATTACACAAAATTGAACACCTTGTTATGAACTCCCGAAAACTCAATTAAGTTACTTCACATTAACTAACTACTAGCAACACTCAATAAGTTCAACCTTTTTATCAGTTCGAAGTCAAAGAGTGAATTCATTTACTCACTTATTCAAATAATTTTTAAACCTTTTCTTTGTTTTAACTTAAACAAGATGATAAATAAGTTTTTAAAAAGTCATAAATGACTAAGGAATATGTATTTTATATAAAGAAATCAAATTCGTTTGTTGATTAACATGATTAATAAATAATATAAAATCTAAAAGAAATTAAATTCATTCATTGATTAAATGATTAATGAATAATATAACATCTTAATTCATAAAAATAATCAAAATCAAAAGGAAAAACTATAATAATAAGTGAAAATTTTGAAAAATTTACACAAATTTTATGCTATTAAAAAAAAAGTTAACAAATGTTAAACTGTAGGACAAGAAAAACTCAACTATGATGTAATGATGTCCCTCCCTAATACTTAAATTGAATATTATCCTAAATGTTCATAGATCAAAAGTAAAGAGCAAAAAGTGAGATAAAGTATAAGAATACACCCGTATAAAGATATGATTGTGATAAAGTTTGTTGATGTGAACCGTATATATAGTTGCCATAACTAAAAATCAAGAATAAAATATAAAAGCACTAGAACCATAATAAAGAAATAAAACACACAAAAATAAATAAATTACACCAAAACACATTAAAAGCGTACCATTACACCAAACTAAAAAGGCAACATGCCACATTTATTCAAAGCACACTAGAACACATTAGTTTTACTCAAAGTACACTGTCCTACTTCTACGCTTGGATTGCCTTCTAATAATTTCTTTAAGGTGTTTTAGTTAGACCTTAATGTTAGAGAATATTTCTTCTCTTCCTTAGTCCAACATCTAACTTCCTTGGTCTAACATCTAACTTCCTTGCTTCATTATCCTAATGTGGGCAAACTAAACTCCTAAAGGTTCCTACACTTCCAATTGCATATGTATATGCATCATAAATCCTACCATTAATGAAACTACATTCATTGATCCATTCATGTCCTTTAGAGATATATAAGGAGGAAGTTAAAGAAGTGCTAAAAGTGTTAGACGCTAGGAAGGAGTCTTTTTGTTGGATTTAGCCTACGAGGCATGGGTCTTAGATCGACCAATTAAGATCTTTATAAAACCATCTGATGAAGCCCCTAAATCTGGACCTATAACTTCTTCCCTCAAGCCTTAATTATACCTGTTTTATTCCTCCATCATACCTCATATAGTTATTTCATCGTCATTGATTGATATTATAGAGGAGAGATTATTCAGAATGTTGAGAGAATAAAAAGGAGCATTAGGTTGGACCTTAGTTGATATTAAAGGGTTAAGTCCCTCAGTTACACCTACAAGATTTTTATAAAGGAGGGAAATAAACCCTTAGTGTAGCCATAATGCAGGTTAAGTCCTAACATAAAGGAGGTGGTTGAGAACAAAGCAATTAAACTCATGGACTCAGGTATCATCTTTCCCATTTCAGATTTTATATGGGTTAGCCTAGTTTAGGTTATACCTAAAAAAGAGGATTGATGTCATAAAGAATAAGCAAAATGAGTTGATAGCCACGAGAAAAGTAATAAGATGGAAAATATGTATCGAATATAGAAAATTAAATGATGCCATTCCAAATGATCACTCTTCTTTACCCTTCATTAATAAGGTGATTAAAAGATCAAGAGGACATAGATTTTGTTGTACTTTAGCTTGTATAATGCCCCAGCCACTTTTTAATGCTGTATGATGACAATTTTCTCAAATATGATAAAAACTTGTATTGAAGGTTTTATAGATAATTTTTCTGTTTTTGTCACATCATTTGATACATGCTTAGATAACTTAAAGAAGGAGTTAAGGAGATGTGATGAGTTCAACCTGGGTTTTGAATTAGTAGGTGAACGAGTGCATTATGTTGGATCATAAGATCTTAAATAGGGGTATTGAAGTAAATCCAGCTAAAATTAATGTTATTGCTCAACTTCTATCACTCATTTATGTTAGAGCAATTAAAAGTTTTCTAGGTCGTGTTAGGTTCTATATGAGGTTTATTAAAGATTTTTTTCTAATATTTCTAAGCCCCTAACTAATTTCTTGGTTAAGGACATTATTTTCGACTTTGATGATAATTGTATGTAATTTTTAAAGCTTTTAAAGGAAAAACTCACAAGTGCCCATATGATTGTTTCACCTAATTGATCTCTTCCATTTGAATTGAAGTGTGATGCAAGTAACCTTGCAGTTAATGCTATTATTAGACAAAGGAAATTTTTTTTTATCCCATTTATTGTACAAGTCGAATCTTGACTAATAACCAAAAGAATTACACCACTATTAAGAAGGAGATGTTAGCTGTTGTTTTCACTTTTGATAAATTATAGTCATATTTAATGCTTTCAAAGGTAATAGTATATATGAAACATTATGTATTCAAATACTTGATGAATAAACCAGATGCAAGGCCACGATTGATTTGATGAATTTTTCTTTTACAAGAGTTTGATAATGAAATTAGGGATGAAAAGGGAGCAGAGAATTTTATGGCTGACCACTTATAGCATTTTGAGTGAAGAAGTGATGGTGAAAGGAGAATACTAAGACATTAGGGAGGTTTTCATAAAGAACAATTATTAGCCTTGATTACCCTTCCATAGTATGTTGACATTGTGAATTACTTGACTAGTAATGTTCTTACCCCTAATTTTCCTTACTGACAAAAGAATAAGTTCCTGTACGAGATCAAGCATTATCTTTAGTATGACCCTTATTTCTACAAGATTTATGCAGATGGAATTGATAGAAGATGTGTAACTTTTGAGTAAGTGCCCTATATTCTTCATCAATGTCAGTTTCAGGAGACTGAAGGACATTTTAAGCCTATTAAGATGTCATATAAGGCATTAAAGTGTGGTTTTTATTAGCCCACTTTATTTAGGAATGTATTTCATTTTGTCAAATTTTATGATAATTGTAAGAGGATCAGGAATATTTCTAGGAGACATGAGATGCCATTTAACAATATTTTGGTATGTGAGATTTTTGATATTTGGTACATTGACTTCAAGGGACTTTTTCCCAAGTCATACTCTAATCAATATATTTTACTAGTTGTAGACTATGTGAGCAAATAGGTTAAAGTAATTGCATTACCAACTAATGATTTGAGACGTATGGTTCGATTTTTAAAGAAGAATATCTTTATTAGATTTGAGACACTTAGAGCCATCATTAGTGACGAAGGGTCAAACTTTTGCAATCAAGGTTTTAATGCCCTCCTAGCTAGATATGCTTTTATCTATAAGGTTGTCACATATTATCATCCTTAAACTAGTGGCCAAGTAGAGATATCTAATCGAGAGATTAAGAGAATTTTAGAAAAAAACTATTCATTCTTCAAGAAAAGATTGGTCGTTAAAGTTGGATGTCTCCTTTTAGGTTGGTTTATGGAAAATGTTGTCACTTACCTGTGAAATTAGAGTAAAAAGCATATTAGGCCATTTATTTTATGAATTTTGACTAAAAAAAGTGGGAGAGGAATGATTATTATAATTGAATGAGTTAAATATATTTTTTCTTAATGCTTATGATAACTCTGGACTATATAAGGATCAAGTCAAGAGATGATAAACGTATCCTTCATCAAGAGATCTGGGTTAATGACAAGGTTTTGGTATATAATTCTAGATTAAATTTTTTCTTATGAATTTGAGATCTATATGGATAGGCTCTTATGAGGTGACCAAGGTTTATCCATTTAGCATGATTGAAATTACCTCTGGTCATACAAGCCTTAAGGTTAATGGGAAACGAATCAAGCTTTGCTCGTTTAGTATAACGGAGAAGTCTATTGAGACTCTCGTACTTTATGATCCTTACTAAACTAAAACTATTTTATGTTTTTGTGTGTTTTTTATATTTGTGCACTTTATGTGTTTGTTTTATAATGTTTTTCTATTTTATTTTCTTTATTTGATTTCTTTTGTTTTAATGATGGATTGTTGTATCGTCTCTCCAGTGTGCTTTTATGGATTAATTCAGGGGAATATTCATTTTTCTATCTCTCACTTATTATGCTTATTGTTGATTTTTATAAAAATTAGGAATGATGTTCAATTTAAATGCGGGGCATGGATATTTCATTCAATCACACTAGAGTTTTCATTATCTTACAAATGATTTTGTTATCTTTTTTTCTTAATAGCATATGATCTGTGAAAAATTTTCAAATTTTTCGCTTCTCATTCAACATTTTTCCTTATGATTTCGATTATTTTGATGATTTGAAATGATATATTAGTAACTATTCACGTCACTTAACAAATAAATTTGATTTCTTCATGTTTTTGGATAATGGATAATGATCACTAGGATTTTCTTTGTATAAAATGTATATTTCAAAGTAATTTATGACTTCTTTTGAATATTATCGAAAAAAAAGTGTGCACAAGTGAGTAAATGAATTCACTTCATTAGCTTTTGATCATGAAAAAGTTAGAGTTATTGAGTAAAACTAGTAGCCAATTGGTGTCATGTGATTTAGTTAAGTAATCAGGAGTGGACTTGACAAGGTGTGCACTTTGGTGTAAAAAAGTTAAATGACATCTCAACCAAACTTGTAAAACTCACATTTGTTTTTTTATATTATTAATGAATAAAAGGTGTTAATATATTTAAAATTTAGTGCATATTCATTTTATATTAAGAAATGATTTTTTGTAATTCATTTAAAGTTTAAATAAAGTATAAAGTTATTTGAATTTGTTTGTTAATTGACATAGTTGGTTGATAAAGTAACATCTGAATAACTCTTAATGAATGCAGGACTTTGGAAAAATTTTCAACGATTATGCTTGAGAAATTTGACATGTTTTCTATGATTATATCTTATTTTGATGGGGATATAATTTATTATGCTTTATTATTATTTGATATGTAATTACCTTTAATTTGGAACCAAGATTGTCTAATTTATACTTGTTATTATTGAGAACTGGTTGTGTTTTTCAGTTACTTCTAATGTCACATAAAAGAAAATGAAAATAAAATAAAACTCCTGAAGGTGATAGAAATTAAAAACAAAAGAGAAGGCAATTAAAAAAATTAAAGCGACCACTATAGAAAAAGAAGCTTTAGTCAACAAGTAAAAACGTAGTTAAAAGTGCAATTATTATTGCTTTTTTATTAAGACAATAGAATTAGTACCATTAAATAGAATGGCACTACTATAGATATAAAACAAAAAGTTTTTTTGAGTAGGAAATAAAATAAAAAATGTTGCCTCAAAATTTGTTTAAGGCAATATCAACATATAGTAACAATAGTGAATGAATAAACAACAGTTTGAATCTTTATAAGGTAACGAATTAATTATTTTTAGGTAATGATATTTAATAACAAAAGCAACTACATATCCTTTCTTTAGAAAAAAAAGTTAATTTAAAAATAAATAGACAACAATCATATATATATATATATTAATATTGATTATAAACACAATAAAACATAATATCAAAAGTAGTCATGCATTCATTAATGTATACCATATCTAAAATACAATGACCAAAATATAGATAGATGGAATTCAATCTTTAACGTATTTAAAATACAATAACTAAAAAATAATTAATGAAAACGTTAACCTACATTATCTTCTTCTAGTATACATGGAGAATACACTGACCAAAATATAAAACAAAACTAATATGAAAGAGCACTCCAAGTTGATTCACAGTGTACCCCCTTATCCACTCATAATCATCAACTCCTTACAAAAAAAAAAGGAAATTTATAATAATTCTAAAACAACGATACTTATAAATATGTTGATATATCTAAAGAATGAAATATATATTTATTCATTGTGACTTCTAATTAATCAAGAGTATTAATATATTTCAAAAACTGACAACATAATGACATAGTTCTTTTTATGCACAAAATCAAAAGTCAGAAAAATTTTCAATTCACACTTGTTACACTATAATTGCAAATGGGAAAATAAGCAAAATAGTTTATCAACGATCTCAATGGAAAAGACAACAAGATGATATAGGAGTGAATTAACAATTTTTATTACCTGATGTTCTTCATCTTAATATTAAGATTTGGAGGAGTATAATCACTTCTTGATTGATTAGATGCAATCAATTTACAAAGCACATCCATATTTGTGATGCTAGTTTGCCAAAGTTGAGATTGGATAAGAGTGAATATTTGTTGCATCATTTTTCTCTATTTACTTTATCTTGTTCTAGATGCCTTTTTGTTTTCAATCGTTCAACTTTCTCTTGCTCTAATTCCTTTCTCATTCTATCTTTTTCTGTTTCTACTTTCTGATTCATCTCTTCTTCTAATACAATTTTAATGGATTATACATACTCATTAGGAACTTTGTAAAAGGCCTCACTCACCTATTATTTTCTTTCATGGTAGATGATTTCACACCTCTTCCAAATAATTTATTACATCTAGGTCTTACTACTCCCAATGTCAGTCATAACTTCTTCAACCTTCTAACTATCATTATCTTTTTGCATTTTCATGGGTACACTTGAAAAATTATTGTTGAATGGTAAAAGAAAGTTTTAAAAAACCTTGACAACTAAGATATAACTCTTATTTTCCTTCCTCTACCAACCTATAAAAATTATTAGCATTAACATTTTAACTATTACTAACTCTTGCACAATCATTGGTATCTTCATCTAGATATCTAAAGTTATCATGTAGTAATCCATCTATATTATTATGTATAAACCTTCTATTAAATTCATTATTATCATCCACATCCATATTTGCATTAATTGATCAATCCTTATTAAAATCCCAGCCAACATATCATGGGGCAAATCCATCAACAATTAAATGATCGTATATAATATTTCTTATATACCAATAATAATTACAACACTTCTTACAAAAACAAGAAATTTCATTCTCATTAGCCACTTTAGAAAAAGGCCTTTTCAAGAAAATGATCAACTATACTCCTATATTTATCACTTTATCTTGGAAAAATCATTCAATGCCTATTTCCCTTTTTCATGAATAGCTTACGGTTCATCAAAGTAGTATAGACAATAGACAATATGTTAATAACCAAGAACAAAAAAGATACAATATTTTCATTGCAATGTAAATCACATTTTGAATGGTTTGTATACTTATTGGCTTTAGAAAATTTAATTGTTTAATTGTATAATGCTAATATTACAAATATATTCTAGATTATTAATATATTTTATGGTAATTGGATGTATAATTCCCTAAATTTTAGTATAACATGCAATTTTGCAAATTAAAACCCTGCAATAAAAACTAAAATGTCCTTGAGTAAGAAGCTTGTGGCTCCAAAACTAGAAATAGCATAATAAAAGCATTCGCCATATGAAATGTACTGTTATTATTAGTATGTATTTTTGTTTGTAACATCCTTTTCATATGTAAACAACACATTTATAAACGCCTTTGCATTACTCTAAACAATGAATATATGAGGAAAGAGGGTTCGAAATGCTGGGTTCAAGAAAGCAAACTAGAGCATAAATGCAGAGAAGTATTAATGTGCATAGAACCCAACAATACGCATGGAACTCACTGTATGGCAGTGGAACAAAAATTCAGTAATGGCGTATCACACAAAAATTCAGTAATTGGTCTGAACATGGTAACAGATTTGGAGTATGTTATTAGTTTGGTGTCTAACGTTGGCATGTATAATGTTGAAAGTAGAAGTGTAACTTAATCTGTTATTGGCCTAACTACTGGAGTAGTGTGGTTGTAGTTGGTGATTTTGTGACTAAAAGTTATATAGTTGAGGATTTATTCTCATAGGAACTAGCAGTATATTTGGCTGGACAACTTCAACGTTGGACTAGGACAACACAGGCTTTGTAATTGGCTTTGTTCTCAACTTGTTAAGAAATGACCAAACAACTAAGGATGACACAGAAGTAAACAAAGACCAAATACATTAGCAAATAGAGAACTAAGGATGGCATAGAAGTAAACAAAGACCAATTAAGAAATGAAATAAAATCATGCGCTAGACAAATACCAATTAAGAAATGAAATGAAAACATACGTGAAATCATCATTTACCGAAGTTGGAGACAGAAAGTAGAGAAGCAGAGGTGGTCTTGCAAGAGGTTGTTAATGACAGTCGCTGTTGGAGAAGGACGTTGATGGGAGAGAATGAAATATTGCTTGGTAGGGAGGTAAACAAAAAAACGAAACTTTACGATGAATGAATGGTATAAAAAACGAAACATTGCGATTTGAGCAAAGTTTCTTCTTCTTCTTTTTAATTATTTTAGATATTAAATTTATAAAGTTAATTAATTATTTTTTATTTAAACAAATTTTCTTATTTAACATGTTCTCAAAATTAAATTTATAAATTTATAAATATTTTAAAATATTCAATTTCTCTATTTAAAATGTCATAAAAATAATTTATAAAAAATTACAATTAAGTGAAAGTATTTAAAAGTAAGTAGCAATTTGATGTAATTTTATAAATATTGAAATTAATTTAACCATATAAAAGAACAACACTCAATTTTGTTTGATTTGAACAAAATTTTTATTTAAAAAATTCTCAAAATTACTTTTATAAATTTATAAATATTTAATTTATTATTTTAAAAATAATAAAAATAATTTATAAAAAATTTAAATAAAGTGTAAGAGTATTTAAAAGAAAATAATAATTCCACTTAAATTTCTAAGTATTGAAAATAATATTATCATATAATATAGCAATATTTTGATTGTTGCTTAAAGTTGATTTAAATAACAACAATTTCAGTTGTTGCTTATTTAGGGTCTTAATGCAATTTTTTTAAATTTTGTTGCCTTTCTTAATATATGGTAATAAATTATTTTTGTCGTTATTTTTTAATACTGATAAAGGTTTAAAAACTATTGTATTATATTAATTTTTAGCAACACTTATTCAACCACTACAAACCTTTTATTGTCTAAAGTTCGTTTTGTTGTAATGGAATAAAACAAGTAAATAACAAAGATGAAAAGTTGGGTAGAAGAAACTATCAGGATTCATAAATTACAATTGATCATAAAAAATATACAAATTGTGTTATGCCTAAGATGCTAGATTATAGATACAAACAAGCTTTTGCATCACAAATTCCTTTATTTTTAGATAAGTCCTATATTACTTATCTCTAATCACTAGACAACTTAGAACAAGCTCTTAAATTTAGTGACACAATTATATTAAGAACTAGGAAATGACTAACTAAGGCCATAATCTCACAAGCTTGGATCATGTAGCCTTAATAAACGAAACTCTAGACTAATTGATTAAGTTTACCTACAAATTAATTAACCTATCGTCACTTATAAATTTCATTAATAATAATTACCAATAAAAAGTTAAATCCTAATAATTGAACTAGAAATTACATCTAGAATGACCAATCATATGCATTAATCCCTAATTCATGGCGTTAATTCCAAATTTTAATTTAATAGTAGTATAAATCACAATGTCCATTCAATTCTAATTCCAATCTCATAATTATAACTCAGTTAGCCATCAAATATCTTCAACCTAAGGAAAAAGTAAGCTAATATAATGAAAA
>JAOXYD010000007.1:10988176-11003091 GCA_028565735.1 Pinacopodium congolense
ATTTATGAAATGAATCTATATTAAAAATTTCAAAATATGTTATTAATATAACTTTTTTACATTTTTCAGTTAAGTGATTAAGATTTAAAAACTTTTTCACTTGAGTGATTAACATTTAAAAAATTAACTAGAAAAGGTAAAAAAGTTGGAGTGAGCCAGGTCGGATCAGGGTTGTTGGGTTGAGTTGGGTCAGTAACTAACGACGTTAAATTTTTGTCACTCAACTGGTTAACTTTTCACATGTTAATCACTCAATTGAAAATTTTGAAAACTTGATCATCTAACTGAAAAAATCTCAAAAACTTGATCACTTAATTGACTGTTATCCCTTTTTAAGGTATGATGTAAATCTTTCATGCCATTGTGTGTGCCTTACAACACTTCATTCATTTCTTCTTTTCCTAAAATGTTGTACTTTTAGATGTTATAATGGAAGTTATAACTGTAAAGCCTAGAAATATAGTAAACACAGCCCAAAACCAAACCCTTAAACCTAATCCAACCCAATCACCATTAATTAAAGAACTAGGTTTTTATTTTTCTTTCTATTTAATTTTTTCCTTCTCCCTTAGATCTCTATCGTCAGCAGTAACTCATCCTCCCCCATTCTTCAATTTCTCTTTAGCTTTTTCAAGCCCTCATCATGCTATTTCAACATTTGTTTTGATTGTGGTAAGGTAAGTATAATGGTTGACCTTTATTAGTGCTATTTATGGAGTGAAAATTGAAAGCTGAATAAAGGAAGGGGTTGGACAAATCTAGACAGCCATAGGAGAAGGAGAGAAGGGCCGATGGTGTGGTGAAGAAGAAGAAGAAAAGAAGAAAAAAAAAGAGAAAGGGAGAGACAAGAAGAAAGGGGAAAAAGAGAGAGAGAGAGATGAGATGAGAGTGTCGAGTGAGAAGAGTGGAGGAGAGAGAAGGTGAGGAGTGAGGAGAGAGGAGCAAAAAACAGAAAAAATAATTTTAATGGAAAATTTGTAATTTTTTAGAAAGTTAGGATAGTTTGGAAATTTTAGAGAAAATGGTGAGGGTAAAACAGGAAAATAAGTATTTGAAGAGTGATTTTGGGAATTTTAATAAAAGTTAAGGGTAGTATAATAAATCAGGAAAATTTTAGAGTTACTTTTATTTTATTTATTTTAATTATTTTATTATTATTTAGGTGTCAGTGATAAGTCGGAAGGAGTACATGATTACTTAGAAATTCAGAATTTTCATAAATTTTAGGTAAGGAGATTAATTAAAATGTACCTGATTTTGTATTTTATATAAAAAGTTGATTTTAAGATTTTTGTATGAATTTTAAAAAATTAAATTATCTTTTTATATGAGTTTTGCATCAATAAGGACAAATGCAAATTGTATGAAAGATAAGATTTAAATATGTTCTATTTTATGAAACTTTGCATAAAAATAAATATATTATGATTTGTGTGAATTTATATAAATGTAATGCCTTTTTGAATGCGTTTTATGAAAATTTTAATTAATGTGATTTTATATGAGTTATATGAGTTGTAAATATGTATTGTGTAAAATCTATGTGACTTGTGATTTGTGATTAATTAGAATTTGTTATGATTTATAGATCAGAATATGATACGCGGTGAATTTAGTGATGAGTTATTGAATGATGGAATAGGAAAGTTTGCAAAAATTGTTGAGAATTATTTTATAGGTATGATTGCGTATTGATAGAAATTATGATTAAATCACAATGATATTAAAGTTTGAGTTTGTGATGAAATTAGATGGCATAACAGTTTAATAGTGAATTTATGAAACATTAAAGAACTATATGGAGACCTTAGTTAATGGCTTTCCTAGGTAGATTTATATTTAATGGTCTTGATATTTATGTGATAAGATTGAGATTGATTATTAAACACATGCCAGGGTATTCTAGGAGTAAGGATATTCTTAGTGATTTGTATTGGTATTTCAAGAGTGAGGATACCATAATGTTTCTAAGAGTGGGAAGTGTCCTATATGATTTATTTAATAAGATTCAGTATTCTATGAGTGGGAATGCCCAAGATATTTTCACAAGTGGGAAGTGTCTTGTGTGATCTGCTTGTCGGCAGATCATTGGATATAAGTCTACTAGGTTAAACAAGGTCCAAAAAAATTAAGAAAAATATTAAGTGAAAATTTGAGAAATGAAAGGATGGATTAAAAATAATAAATAAACGTAAATGGATGTAAATTGTAATATGAATTTGTGATGCAATTATGTATATATATATATCTATCTGTATGTGTTATATGCTGCATGACAGATATATTCTAATTATCCTTTGTTGAATTGTCAACTCATTTCTTATCCATTGAATTTTTTAGGAAATATTCAATAGGTTTTGGAGCTCTTCAAATTTCAAGTTACATATTAGTAAATAGTTCAAGTGGAACAGTTTGTCGCAAGATGCCATAGGAACCAGCTTTTGTTATATTTTCGTTATTATTTAATAACTTGACCCATTTATGATATAGTGGAGATTGTTGATATGATTTGGTTAGATATTGGATGCGTTGACTTTGGGACTGTGAATTTTATTAATAATTATTTCCCTTTTATGTTAATTCCTTTTTATATTCGATTTATTATAATGAGTATTTAGATTGAATTGTGATTGAAATGAGGAATTTAAGATTTGTGTTAGAATTGAGAATGAAATTGAGGAAGTAGGGTTGTTACGATTAGGAAATTATTATGAATTGGTAATTGAGTTTTGAATCAAGTAAGAACATTATATTAATTACTATCAGAGGAGGTATATGATCTTAAAGTAAGGTGGTATACTAATTATGAAGTCTTTTATTTTGTAAGATGGCATCCAATAATGTAATTGCTGGCCAGCAGGAGGATAGAGAAGAGTACGTTAACTCTGTACATATCCTGAATGCACCAAAACAGGCAAATGTTGGGGTAGATCAAGTGCAAGTGGAAGCAGATTAGGGTTCTATTAGAGAGGGGGCAAAATCAACTATGTTATCTGGTGGGGCTCCTACAGTTGAGATACCACTCCAATACATGCAAATTTTTCAGGCAATGCTACAGGCCCAGACTTAAATACAAGCTCAGGCTCAGGCCTAAGCCCAGTTTTAAGCTTAAGTGCAGATGCAGGCTACTTCACAAGTTCAAGTTTCGTCACCACCATCAATTCCAGTAGTGCTTGTGATTGATCACAACTTTGAAAGACTCAGGAAATTGAGGTCTTCAAAGTTTAGAGGTACCATAATTCTAGAGAAGATAGAAATATTATAGGAATAGACTGAGGAGATTTTGGACATATTGAGATGAAGTTTAGATAATTGTTTGTAGTATATCACATCTTTATTATAAGGACATGCATTAATTTGGTGGTGACCAATTCATAGGTCGTTTGAACTTGAATTCATAACCAATGATGAGTTTTGAAGAGACTTTGATGATAAATATATGCCACAAATATACAAATATCAAAAGAGGATTGAATTTATGAATTTGAAGTAAAATGAGGAAATGTCTGTTGCTGATTATAATGTACGATTTGCTACATTGTTAAAGTATGCATCTGAGGTTATGGTAACACCTAGGGATCAGTGTTACTGTTTTAAACATGGATTGAGAATAAAGATCTTATTAGGGCTTAACCCATCAACTACTAATTTCAAGAAACTGTTGAATAATGTACTTAGAGTGTAGGAAGTTTTAAGTGAAAAGAAGATGATGCAAGAGATGAAGAGAAAACAAATTGACTGTAGAAGGGAGCCAGGTCAGTCTCCCAAGAGAACATCAAGCTACATAAGATTTTTTGGCAGAAATAATCATTTTAAGTGGTTCAGTATTTAGAGCAGGTAATTCTAATTCCAACTTTAATAGATCTAAGGATTTCATAAGAGAGATTGGGAGTTACAACACTTTTAACTCGTTATATATTAAGTCTAGTAGGGGACCAAACTAGAGCACAGGGAGATCTTTTGGTAGGGGAGGTAATTTAAGTTACAGTTGTCAGACTTATGGGAGGTATCATTCAGGGTTATACTGGGGACTTAGTCGAGATAACATAGTGTACTGTGTATATAGGGGTAGACAACATTTCAAGAGAAATTGTCCTTCTCTGAGGGGTATAAGAGTCATGAGTGGAGGTTTTACATAGGGATAGAGTAGTACTGGAGACAGTAGTAAAGGAGTTAATAGAGGTGGAGGTTGAGGTAAAGGTACTGGTAGTAGGGGTTATGGAGCTATATACAACTTCATCATCAGCTCCTCCTTAAGTTTAGGCCAATGTTTTAGATGATCAGGGAAGATGCCTCAACAGCTAACAACATAATATCATATATGATTACTTTACATGATACTTTAGCCTATGTTTTAATAGATACTGTGTCTACCCATTCCTATATTATATCAACATTTACCTCTAGAGTTTCAGAAGAAGTTAGTCCATTAAGGTATGATTTGAGAGTTTATCTATCAATTAGAGAGAGTGTGATAGTGAATTGTATGAGGAGAGCAAGTCCTGTGATGATTGGGTAGTTAGAGTTGCCCACTGACTTAATTTTGATGGATCTAAGAGAATTTGATTTGATACTGGGTATAGATTAGCTAACTTAATATAAGGAAGTAGTGGATTACCACACTAAAGAAGTAGTGATGGAGTGTTCTAAGAGTTCAAAGGTAGTGTTTGTGGAAGAATAGAGTGTACTCCCTACTTATGTTATTTTTACAATAACAACTAAACAACTGATCTTGGAGGGGTTTGAAGCCTTTTTGGCCCATATAGTAGACACGAGAGAGATAAATTCTGAGTTAACAAAGATACTAATAGTGAGAGAATTTTTATAAGTATTTCTTGATGACTTACCGAGTTTGCCATCTCCTATAGAGGTAGATTTTACTATTAAGATGTTACCTAGGGTTATGCCTATATAAATTGCCTAGAAAAAAGTTTCATTAGGCCTAGTATTTCACTATAGGAAGCTTTAGTTTTTTTTGTAAAGAAGAAGATGGAAATATGAGATTATGTATTGATTATTAGTAGCTAAATTAGGAGACAGTGAAGAACAAATAACCCTTACCTTCGATTGATGATTTCCTAGATCAATTAAGAGGAGCAGCAATAATTTTCCAAAATTGTTTTGAGATCAGGATATTGGCAGTCAAGGATAAATGATCAAGATATATCTAAAACTATTTTTTGAACGTGATATGGTCATTACGAGTTTCTAGTGATGCCATTTAGTCTCACAAATGCTCCACTTACTTTTATGGCATTGATGACTAAAAATTTTCAAGAGAAGCTAGATTAGTTTTTGATTGTATTCATAGATGATATACTGATAGATTCCAATAGTATAGAGCAGCATGAAAACCGTTTGAAAATTGTATTGCAGATTCTAAAGAAGAAGCAATTATATTCTAAATAAAATAAATATGAGTTCTGGACTAATCAAGTAGTATTATTGGGATATGTTGTGTTTAAATTTGTCCTTTGGTTTCAAGATCAACAAGCCACTAGAATTTAAATGTGATTAAATAAGATTTATCCGGAGCTAACTTACCATCTCAAAAGCCTACTCATTATGAACTTTTATTCGCATTTATTAAAAAAAATAAATGAAATCAAATAAATAAAGCTCAATATTAATTTTAAAACTATATAATATCAGCTTTTAGTAAAAATATAATTAATAAAATTGACAAAATAAAAACTATTCTTACAAATATATGCAGATAACTTTTTGCTGCTCAATGAGTTCCAGCATACGATGAAGGAAAAAAAACAATTATGATCTATTGATCAATGGATTTTCCATCAAAATCTATTGATCAAGGCACTACCCATGATTAGATGACTCTTGCTTGCAAATCTAGATGTCCTGAGATTGTGATACACACATCATATTAGCGATGATAGTAATATAGGCTTCCTAAGGCAATTTGAGTTTGAAAATAATTTTACAAGACTCGAATATGCTTAAACTTTAGGTATAATTGAAAAGTTTAAAATTATTTATTAAATAGAATTTTAAAATTTTTTAGTTGAATTCTATATAAAATTGTCTCTATCTCTCGCTTTCTCTCTCTATCTATACATATATGAACTATTTTAGACCAAGTTTCGAATCAAATATCCTTAGATTAAGCTGAAAATCTTGAGCCTTTTATCATCATTCTCGTAATAATAATAAATATGTAGTAGGATATTTGGACTAAAAAAAACCAACACAGAATTTAAGGGTTCGTTTGGTTCAACTTTTTATTTTTGTTTCTTATTTTTGGTTTTAAGTGTTTTCATTAGTTTTCGTATATTTTTCAGTTTCTATATTTTGTTTTCAGTTTCTGTGTTGTATTTTTTTTGTTCTTATGTAAAAAAATAGAAAACGAAAACTGGAAACATAACCAAACATACCCTAAGGAAACTTTAAAATTTTACATGTCGTAGGCAAAAAATCAAACTAAAACTTTGGCCTTTAATTTTGAGAGGCATAGTATCAAGTTAGAAATTAATTAATGATAATATCTCATAGTAACAAATACGACAATGCTCAATATAGCAAAAGAAGTTTTAGCCAATAAGTAAAAGTGTAGTTAGAAGTGTAGTTATTGTTGATTTTTCATTAGGACTACATAATTAGTACCCTAAAATGGCATTGTTATAGATATAAAGCAATACCATTTTTGATTAGGCAATGAAATAAAATCAACGTTGCCTTATTTTATGAATTAATTATTTTTAGGCAATGGTATTTAATAACAAAAGCAACATCATATCCTTTTTCTAACAACGACAAGTTAATGTAAAAATAACCACCCCCTATCATTGAGTAGGCAATAATTATATATCATTAATATTAATTATAAAGACAATATAACATAGTATCAAAAGTAGCCACCCATTTATTAATGTATACTATATCCAAATACAATAATTAAAATATAGATAGATGAAATTCAATCTTTAACGTATTCAAAATACAATAGCCAAAAAATAATTAATCCAAGCATTCATTTACATTATTTTCATTTAGTCCATATGGAAAATATACCAACCAAGATATATAAACAAAAACCAATATGTAAGAGTATTCCAAATTAATTCACAGTACACCTCCTTATCCATTCCTAATCATCACCTTACTACATAAGAAAAAGAGTAGATTAGGATAATTCTAAAATAATGATACTCATAAATATGTTGATATATCTAAAGAATGAAATGCCAACTAATTCATTCTGACTTTTAATTAATTAGAAGTATTGATATATTTTAAAAACTAAAAACATAATGATATGGATCTTTATATGAACAAAATCAATAGGCATAAAATTTTCAATTCTTACTTGCTACATTATAATTACAAATGGAAAAATAAGCAAAAATAGTTTATCAATAATCTCAATGGAAAAGACAACAAGATGATGTAGGAGTAAATTAAGGATTTTTTTTATTGGATGTTCTTCATCTTGATATGTAAGATTTGGAGGAGTATAATTACTTCTTGATTATTTGTGGTGGTAAAATTTATGGTGCTAGTTTTACCTAGTTAAGATTGAATGAGTAAACATTCGTTGTATCATTTTTTCTCAATCTACTTTATCTTATTCTAATTGTCTTTTCATTTCCAATCATTCGGCTTTCTCTTACTCTAATTTGTTTCTCATTCTCTCTTTTTTAGCTTATACTTTCTGATTCATCGCTTCTTTCAATGCAATCTTAATAGATTATAGATACTTATTAGAAACTTTGTAAAAGGCCTCACTTGCCATATTATTTTCTTTTATGGTAGATGATTTCATACCTCTTCCAAATAATTTATTACGTCCAAGTCTTACCACTCCCATATCAGTCATAACTTCTTCATGCTTCTAACTATCATTCTCTTTTTGCCCTTCTTTAATGTGAGCCTATAAAAGAAAAGTAATGTGCTACTTCTTCAATCAAATTAAGGTTTAGGAGTGTCAATGTAGGTTTATAAGAGACAAACTATAATAACAATACATATATTTCAACAAATAAACTTATAGTAATACTAATGAATGCATGCATTGCATATAATTACAAAGAAACCTACTATCATTTCAACTATACTTTAAAAAAACTTATTTTTGACAATAATAGATAAACAAAAAAAAGACTCAATAAGATCATAAACATAAGTAATGATGAATAAATTTGAGCATCTTAATGAAAGTGTCAACAATATAAATAAAATTTAAAAGATAGCGTACTTCTCATAATTTTCTCTCTTATAACTTCAGTAGCATGCTTGTACACTTTTCCTGGCTTTCTTTTATAAGTTGCAATATGCTTTTTAGCATTAGAAAGTGGAGTTTTATCCTCCCCTTCATTTTGTTATCCATAGAAACAAATGTTAATTAGAAATTTGAAATTATTTAGAGAAATTAAGTAATTTCTTAATAGATTATAACTCATTGAAGAACTTACCAACTTAGCATAAAAACTTGTAAAATTCTTAGGACCAACTGTATGCATTTCAGTTTGTTTCTTTCTATTTTGAATATTTGTCTTAGTAATTTAATACATATTGAAACATTGTACCGATTAGATATCATGAAACTAATTTGTAAAAAATACTAATAACTATCACATCTTTATGTTGGGGTAGGTCCAATCAGCAATGAACTCTTCGAAGACGTCTTTGCTTATATAGGTTGGATAACTGGCTATCCTTTCTGCATTTACTATAAATTGTTTGAAATGCTTTCACTTTACTCTACACTTGTAACTTCTCCATGCATCCTCAATAATCTTTAGTGTCCATTCTTTACCTTCTAATAGTATAATATATCTCTTCTATGATGTAATCAATATTCAATTAAGTTTCATAAATTAAATTGAAAGGAGTATTAACGTAAAGGTTTCTTACATCAACATATTTCCAAATAGGTTTAGTGGGAATCTTATGCCAATTGGCATGATGTAGAGGTGTAAGATTTTGTTTACGAGCCACAGTACCCAAGAAGAGTGTGAATTCTGTTAGTGTCTTGTCATCAGGACCAAGTGCTTGATTAAAAGTATTAAAAAAATGGTTTGCATTGATTTAGGGATCTTGCATGAACTTCTTTGATCAAAGTTGGGCCTCTACCCTGTTCTTCATAAACTCTATATTAAAAACAATTATTAGTGTCAGTATACAATAAAGGACAATTTTAAATAATAGTATAAGATATGATTACCATTACAATGAGTTGTATTAGTTTCTATGACATCGATGTTGGTATCATTTCTATTTTTTTTTACCTTCTACTATGTCTTTTATTGTGAGTGGATTCTTTCGAAGGGTCTCTGGGGAGAACTTGGACCAGACCAAGTGAGTATCTATATACAATTTAAAGACACCATATCTCAATCCAAAACCTTAAGGTAATGGATTATGGGTCTTCTATTGTATATAACTCACTTTAATAATCTATCCCTTTTCGATGTGGGATAATATAATTATGACTTTTCACAAAAATCTCTCCCTTCACAAGTAAATCACTTCCCATATCACTCTTCCTTAATCCACAATCCATGTGAAGTCATTGGGTTCCCAATGGAAGTGGAGACACCGACTCAAATTTTTTTCGACTTTGCTCCAATCCAACTAACCTGGGCTCTGATACCATTTGTTGTGTGGATTCTTCCAAGGGGGACCTGGAGAGAACTTATACCAGTCCAAGTGAGCATTTATATACAATCTATGGACACTATATCTCGACCCAAAACCTTAAGACAATGGGTTGTGGACCTTCTATTATATATAATTCACTTCAACAACCTGTCCCTTTCCAATATGAGATAATCTACTTGTGACTTTTTATAACATTTTTGGGAGGTTCTAGTTGTCACTCCATAATGTTAGTCTATATTTCTTGCCACTTTAAAAAAGTAGACTCTATTTCAACAGTCACTTCCTATGAAAAACTTTTAGAAGTTCGATTACTAAGGTTGTCATGTTATATGTCTTCTTCATCCCTTCTACTTACTCGTTCCACTTGTGGTTGTTCCTCAACAAGTTTCTTTTGTTTTTTCCACCTCAAAAAGCTAGTAACACTACTTGAAGGACATAAAGGTTGTGGCTGGCTATCCTTTTTAGAGAATAGAGGCATCCCTTTCAATTAAAATTTATGACAATTAAAGTTGTAAAATGTATAAAAAAAGTTACAAGAATAATTATTGATATGAGAACTGAATGTAAGCCAAGTTCAATAATAGAATAATCTAACCCATATAGCCAAAACACCTGAGGAAACATTTACCTCTTCAAAGATAACAAAGGGAATTGCATTATTGTTTTTTTTTCAATGATTTGACATTACTCTTTGTTGTCCTTCAAATGCTCTTGCTCTACATGTGACAAGTTAGGTGAATCTTTTAGTTCATAAACATGAGTCTATTTATGTTGTTTTCTCACAAAGTTTGCCATAGACCTTGGCGCAATGAACTTGGTCGCACATGTTTACTTCTTTCCTTTTTTCATTATAGAGATCTATAAAAATAAACAATATTGTTAGTAACCACATTTAATGAAAATTTAATAACTATAATAAATATTAGTGAAACATGTAGTAATGAAAATCAAAATTTTTGAATAAAAAAGAAAATTAACTAAAGACTTTTTATAACAAATTATTGATCAATATCCATCCAATCCTAGTCAATGTCATCAAAGTTTGAATTATGTTCATCATTATCATCACTTTCTGTTTCAATATTTAAGTTATTTTGAGGTATGTTAACCTTGTCTACAGATAAATCTTCTCTACACTAATTAGGATCCATATCACCACCATTTCTAAAGAAATCATTACCATAGTCATTTGGTTCTACCTAATACCTTTCTTCAATATTTTCATTCTCATCTATAGATACATCAAACAAATACCTAGATACCTTCTTCTCCACATAATAATAACCTTCCTCCATATAATTAACTCCATAAAACACTTAATGTACTTGGTTGGCTAATATAAAAGGATTCTCTGTATAACATAAGTTTTTAAAGTTTGCTTGAGTAAGCCCATAATCATCTTCCTCCTTTTGGACTCAACAACATATGAATGACACTACACTAAACTATCCCAAATAATCTACTTCAATAGTTTCTTCTAGTACTCTATAATAATTCACATTTTTAAGTGTTATATTTCAGTCTCTAGAACTTGCAAAACTTGGAGTCAACACTGTTAAAGAATCTCCACTATTTTAACTCTTATACCTTGCATCCCATTTTTTAATCATAAACTTGTATCCATTAATAACATAACCTTAATATTTCTTTGCCACACAATTAGGGCCTTTAGACAACCAACAATATGACTTAGGGCATCATATAAAGATACTACCTTGTTTTGAAACCATTAGGAAAACTCTTTTTCATTTTCATTGTCTTGTATATGTCTATTTTATTTTCTCCTCACATTGTGGCACATGTAAATACAAAAAAAAAAAAAAATTGCACACGCTTCAGCAAGTATCCTTATGCAATAGACCCTTCTGGTCGACTCTTATTACAAACAAAAATTTTCTAGCCTACTTTAATGCCTCTTAACATAGTACATAGAATGACAGTGCACCGATCTAGCAAATAGGATTTGTTTCAGCAGATGAATAGAAAAATGGACCATAATGAAGAAACAAGGTAGAAATATTGTTTCAAGTTGACATAATACTTATATAATTTCATTTTCTAAATACTTAAGATCCTTTGGCTTGATGACCTCACTACATACCCCTTTGAAAAAAGTGCCTAGCTTACTCAAAACAACTACAACTTTTTTTTGGCAGTGTTTTCCTAATAACAAATTGAAGTGAATGTTGCATAATAATGTGAGCATCATGACTTTTGTATCCTGATATTTTTCTTTGACATTAATACATCGTGTAATATTTGATGTACAACCTTGTAGTAATTTCGCATTTTTTAAAGCTAAACAAAAGTTTTCTTTCTCATTCGTGATCATGTAAAAATAAGTTCGAACTAGTGACACGTGAGAGTCATCTACTTTAATAGGTTGTAGATCTTTTCTAATCCCCATTTCACTCAAATCAAGATATGCATTAAGATGATCTTTTAACTTACCCGTAATCTTTAACAAAGTTCCAATAACATTGTCGCATATGTTTCTCTCAACATGCATCACATCAAGATTCTATCAGCATCCATTACGCTTCCAGTAATATAATTTAAAAAATATAGACCTTTTCCTCTAAGGATTATCACTTGGTGTTTTTTACTTTTTAGCCTTCCCAGACACATTATTATACCCATTAATAAGCTTTAACATATCAAATCCTGATAAAGAAATTAATGACTCTCCCAACTCTATATTACCATTAAATGATCTCTTATCACGCCTACATGGATGATTTATATTAAAAAACCTTCGATGATTGAGATAACAAGTCTTCCTACAATGCTTTACTTGTTGAGAGCAAGTTTCATAATGACAATTTGAGCATGCTAACTTTCCCTTTATACTCCAACCAGATAACATTGTATATCCTGGAAAGTTACTAATTATACATAATAAAGCTACACACAATCTTTATTACGTTCAATTTTGACTAGTTTATATACTTATTGGTTTTAGGACATTTAATTGTATAATTGTATAATGTTAATATTACAAACATAGTCTAAATTATTAATATAGTTCACCGTAATTGCATTTATAATTCCCTAAATTACAACATAACACGAAATTTTGCAAATTAAAATCCGAAGATAAAAACTAAAATGTCCTAAAGTAAGGAGCTTCTAGCACCAAAACAGGAAATCGCATAATAAGAACATTTGCCCATATCAAATGTACTACTATTATTAGTATTATGTATTTTTGTTTGTAACATCCTTTTCACATGCGAACAACACTTGCATTACTCCAAACAATGAATATATGAGGAAAGAGGGTTCGAAATGCTGGGTTTAAGAAAGCAAATTAGAGCTTAAATTCAGAGAAGGATTAATGTGCATAGAACCTTACAGTATGCATAGAACTTAGTGTGTGGCAGTGGAACACAAATTTAATAATAATGTATCACACATGCTCCACTACTTGGTCTGAACATGGGAACATATTTGGAGTACGTTGTTAGTTAGGTGTCTAACATTGGCATTTATAATGTTGAAATTAGCAGTATAACTTGATCTCTTATTGGCCTAATTCCCAGAGTAGTGTTGTTGTAGTTGGTGATTTTGTGACTAAAAGCTATAGAGTTGAGGCTTTATTCTTATGGAACTAGCAATGTATTTGGCTGGACAGCTTCAACCCCGAACTTTTTAATGCATGACCAAATAATTAAGGACAACACAAAAGTAAACAAAGATCAAACAAATTAGTAGCTAGAGAATTAAGGACGACTCAAAAGTAAACAAAGACTAAGAAATGAAATGAAAGCATGCATCAGACAATAGTATCTATGAGTTTTTGTCTTATTGAATCTTTGTTTTGTTCCTAATAACAAGTCCTTTAAATATAATGCACAGAATTTGTGAATTCATACTAGAGAGCCACTGCAAAAATCATACTAGAGAGCCACTACACAAATCATATAAGAAAGCCACTGCAAAGCTCTTAATAGTAATAAATACGATATTAAAAAACAAATGGAGACATACATTAGAGAAGTAGATGCAGTTCAAGAAAATGGAGATAGACAGTAGAGAAATCATCACCTACCGAAGTTCAAGCAAGACAGACAATAGAAAAGCAGAGTTGGTTCAGGAGGGAGGGAAGCAAAAAACGAAACATGGCAATAGATGAAGGGAATGAAAAATGAAACTGTGCAATTTAAGCAATTTTTCTTCTTCCTTTTTCTTATTTTATATATTCAATTCAAAAGGTTGATTAATTTTATTTGATATGAGAAATTTTTATTATTTACCATGTTCTCAAAAATTAAATTTATAAATATTTAAAAATATTCAATTTCTTTACTTAAGATGTCATAAAAATAATTTATAATATAATTAAGTGTAAGAGTATTTAAAAGAAATAATAATTCCATGTAATTTTATAAATATTGAAATTAATTTAACCATATAAAAGAGCATCAATCAATTTTGTTTTATTTGAACAAATTTTCTTATTTAAAATGTTCTCAAAATTAAATTTATAAAATTATGAATATTTAAAAATATTCAATTTCTTATTTAAAATTTTATAAAATAATTTTTAAAAATTAAAATAAAGTGTAAGAGTATTTAAAAGAAAATAATAATTTCATGTAATTTTCTAAATATTGAAAATAATTTGACCATATAATTTAGCAACACTTTGATTGTTGCTTAAAGTTAATTTAAATAGCAGTTGTTTTAATTATTACGCTTCTTAATTTTGTTGCATTTTTCAATATATGGTAACAAATTATCATTGCCATTGTTTTTTAATACTATTAAAGACAACATTTTAAAAACTTTTGTATTTTATTAATTTTTAACAATGATTCTTCAAACCGTTACAAACCTTTTATTACCTAAGGCTCTTTTTGTTGTAGTGGTTGTTATGGTGATCCTATTAACTTTCATATATTCTTACCAAACTAGTCTTGCGTTACGACTTATTTTTTAACCAATTAGAATTGTATTTGAGATAATTTTCTGCAACGTTAAGGATTATTTTCTTTTGTAGTTTTGCTTACTTAAAAATAATTATTTTAAATTATTAGAAATTTCGTTATAGTTTTAGAAATTAGGAAGTATTTTTCAAGTTATTTTAATAAAAATTATCTTATGATTGATTACTTTTCCATTAAAATAATTTGATAAAAATTTAGTAATTTCTTACAGTTTTTACTATTACCTAATATTTTAAATAATTTAAATATATTTAAAGATAATTAAATTATGAAAATGATCACACCTATTAATCCAACTCCATCTATTGAATGTGAGCTAACTGTGTTATAGGTTTGTGCTATGGA
>JAOXYD010000007.1:11003191-11015302 GCA_028565735.1 Pinacopodium congolense
CCAAGATTTATAGAGGTTCACCTACCCCAAAGATAGACTACGTCCTCTCTCCAACTACTTGTTGGAAATTCACTAACTATGAATCTTAGTAAAAGGCCAAGAGGAATCTTTACACAATCTTGATTCAAGGCCAAGAGGAACCTATCCAACAACTTGATTCTAAGGCTAAGAGGAACCTATACCAATCTTGTTCTAAGTCAAGAATAACCAATCAATCTTGCTTTTCACAAAGAGAGTGAAGAGTAACCCTTACAACAATCTTTTTATGGAAAAGAGAAGCCTTTCCAACACAACAAAAGTTTACAATTTTTGTCCTACAAGGCCTCTAATCCAAACTCCCTTGAGCTTTAAACCAAGCTTATATAGCTTATGACACCCTTGATCAAAATTAACACAAGATAAGGGCTTAAATGCAACAAATGCAATATGGAATGTCAATGAACAATTAAGGCCTAATCCAATCCAATTCACATTCAAGGGTTAACTTAATCCAAATCTTCTATATCCTAAGTGAAGAGCAACCTACCAAATCTATTTTAAAGGAAAAGAGCAGCCTATTAACACAAAAATAATTAATTCCCCCAATTTAAGTCACTAAGCATATCTTCAATGGTGTTTCTCTAATGTATAATCGATAAAATCAATTCTGAAACATTTAGAGTCAATCAAACAGTTTGACTAGACTCCTAAGACATTAAAAGATCATAAAAAAATCAAGTTAAATAAAAAAACGTGATTATAACACCAAAAAATTAGATTTAATCAAATGAACACAAGCTATCAAAATATATGCTATTGTAATATTCCAGCCTAAAGAAAAACATTTTTAACCTAACAAATGATGCAAACTAAATGCAATAAACCTACTGGACCTTTAATCAATCAATTCACAATAAATCACAATAACAAACACAATTTTAGCATATAATTCAATTGATCAAAATCAAGTTTAAAGCTAGAATGCTCAAACTTGAACAGTTTTGAGCAACCTACATAAATCAAGATAAAAAAATTTAATCATTTAAAAATTGAAAAACAAAATACTGGCGCAATCCTAGGAAATTAAGCAAACCGAAAACATAAAAATTGTGAACCCAGAAACTAATTAAAACTCAAAATTGAAGTGAACTTTAAAGCTGTATAAAAAATGGACATTTTTTAGTGTTCTATGTTCTTAGACCTGAAACAATTGATTTAAGTGCTTAAAAATTGAAGTAAAAGATCCTATGCACTCTTGAGACCTTAAGAAAAATGTTTATGATAATTTTGAATCAATAAAAATGGTTTTGCTAACTCAAAGTTGAAAAACATAGAAGTTAAGTTACAAGTAGTGAAAACTATGACATTTTTAAAGGATAGAATTTTAAAAGCTTGAAACAAACGATTTAATGAATAAAAAATTAACTAAACCCTTTCTGAGATTTTTCTAGGTCTAAACTAATTGAAAACACAAATTTTTATATACAAAAAATGAATTTAAAATAGAAAAATTGTGATTGAAAGAAAACTATACAGAAAACAAAGAGACCTTTGAATATTTGAGAGATTTGATCTTATAGTTTGTTTTTTAGAGGTTCTAAACTTGTTAAAAGTGTTTAGGAATGATATGTATAGTATTGGGAGAGTTTAGAGTCGTTAGAAATAAAAATAGCCATTAGAATGAGGAATAAGGACAAAAACCCGAAAGAGGAAACTAGCTGTTAGAGTTTGAATGTTCAACGGCACCTCTAGTTTCATCAACGGTGCCGTTGTGTGAAGAACTGTCTATCGTTGATAGCTTCTGGAAACATGGGTACAATGGCACTCACGTAAGGCATTGTTATTCAAATATTGCCAACTATTATAAGTCCAAAAAAGCACAAAACTACTTCAAATCAAATCCAAACCTTTCCAAAAAAATTCCTAACATTAAACAACACTTCAAGCAAGTTTTAAAACATAATTCCAGGATGTTTAAAAAAAAACATGTTCAAACAAATTCAGACATATATAAATAGCTTCAAGAAATAATTTAATTAACTTATATACATCAAAAGGCATACATTAAATCAATGCAACACAATTCAACTTAATTATGCATCATATAGCATAAATGCCATCCTAATTCAATTCCTAATATGTCAAAGCCACAATCAAGTTCAATTGATATCTAAAACCCCAATTCAACTCCTATATGTTGTTGAATCAAGGTGGTTCTAATCATGTGTTTTAATGATGACAAACTTTATTCTTGGAGATTGTTGAACCAAGATGGTTCTAATCATGTGTTTTGATGATGATAAAACATTATTCTTACTAATGTTTAAGTCTTTAAAATGTTTATAAGATAGGTTGATGTGTAAAGTGTAAGAGCATATATGTGGAGCCTAAGGTAGAATAGCTTAAGCATATAGATGATCAAGAGCTGGAAGATCAAAGATCAAATGATAAAACACAAGTGATGATCAAGCTTTAAGATCAAGACAAGTTTGAAGATCAAGTAGTTTAGAAAGAGTTTAGGAAAAGGGCTTAAAGTGTAAATGTCCTAAACTTAATCTTAATCAACGCTTGACAAGGGCTCTCACATTTGCATGATCATTTGCATATAGGCATATAAGAGTTGAATTGTGGCTTTGGTGATTACTTAAACTTGGTTATGGCTTTGACATTTTAGGAATTGAATTAGAATGATTTTTAGGCCATATGTTGCATAATTAAGTTGGATTTTGAGTAATTGCTTTAATGTATGTTTATTGATATGTTTAAGTGCATTCAAATATTGCTTAAGTGTTGGTTATGTATGTTTGAATTTATTTAAATATCTTTGTCTTATGAATTTTGGATTATGGAAGGTTTATGAATTGATTGAAAAGGTTTTCAAGTTGGTTAAAATGAAAAGTTTCCATAATCAATGCAATTCTTATGTTTTGAATTAATTGAAATGTTTTAATGATTCAATTAGCCTTAAATTGTGCTTTAAAACTTGTTTAGAAAGTTTTGGAGTTAGTTTAGAATATTTTTCTTACTTTCTAGATATAAAACGGTGGGGTGAGAATCCTTTAATGGTGGGTCTCAAGGGTGCCATTGTACCCCCGTTTCCAGAAGCTATCAATGACGGTTGTTCTTAGAAAAATGACGCCGTTGATCAGCCCAAGGCTGCCATTGAAGGGTCAGACTCTAACGGCTAGTTTTCTGTTTCGGACTTAACAACTTTTTAACCTCCCAAACTACTAGTTGTCATTTCTAATGACTCCAAACCTCTCCCAACACTATATAGAACATTCCCAAACTATTTTAACAAGTTTAGATTATCTGAAAACAATATTACAATGATCAAATCCCCATACTCTTAAAGCTTTCTTTATTTTCTGTACAACATTTATTCAATCCATATTTTAGTATTTTAAATTAGTTTTCTATGCTGCAAAATTTGTGTTTTCTGTTTTGTTTATTTTGAGCTTTCAAAGATCAACATACCAAAATTGTCTCTATTTTGGTTAAACGTTTCTGAACTTCTGTGTTCTTCAATTTTGAGCTTGCAAAATAGTTTTTATTGATTCAAAATTATCATACACATTTTTCTTATGGTATCAAGAGTGCATAGGAACTTTTACTTTAATTTTTAAGCACTCAAATCGTGTGTTTGAGCTCAAAGAATACAGACTGCTCAAAACTATCCAAACTGACGTTTTTTCTCTGCAGTTTCTTTATTGGCTTCGATTTTGATTTTTAATCAGTTTTTGGAAATATAAATTTTATTTTTTCAGTTTTCTTAAGGTCTTAGGATTATGCTAGTATTTTTTTTTAAATTGTTAAGTGATTATATTGGTTGTTTGAGCTTGATTTATGCAGGTTGCTCAAAGCTGTCCAGGTTTGAGCATTCTAGCTTTGTGCTTGATTTTGATCATTCATTTGATGTGATAAAATTTTTTTTACTACTATGATTTATTGTTAACATATAGATTGATATTGCAGTAGGTTTATTTCATTTAATTTGTATCATTTTAGTGATTAAATTCGGATGTTTATAGGTTGGAACTTTAACACTGTATATTTTGACAGATTTTGTGTCTAAATGTTCAACTTGAAAGTTGCATGCAATAATCAGGTTTTTTATTTTTAAATCTGATTGTTAATGATATATTGAAGTGTTAGGAGGCTTGTTATAATTGTGGTTTGCCTCTAAAATTTTCAGAATTGGTTTTA
Organism: Pinacopodium congolense; assembly: GCA_028565735.1. NCBI lineage: Eukaryota > Viridiplantae > Streptophyta > Magnoliopsida > Malpighiales > Erythroxylaceae > Pinacopodium > Pinacopodium congolense. Next base: position 11,007,377 of record JAOXYD010000007.1, read on the forward strand.
TTGATTGTGCATTAGAGAAACACCATAGAAGGTGTGCTTAGGTGACTTAAATTGAGGGATTGACTTTGGATTAATTGTTGTTGTGTTATAGGCTACTCTTTGCCTTTAAAATAGATTTGGTAGTTTTCTCTTCACCTAGGATAAAGAAGATTTGGATTGAGACAATCCTTGTTTGTGAATTGGATTGGTTTCGGCCTTAATTGTGCATTGAACATTCCATATTGAATTTGTTGCATTTGAGCCCTTATCTTGTGTTTATTTTGATCAAGGTTGTCATAAGCTATATAAGCTTGGTTTAAAGCTCAAGGAAGCTTGGATTAGGGGTTGTCCTTGTAGGACAAAAGCTATAGATTGTGGTTGTGTTGGAAAGGCTCCTCTTTGCCATAAAAAGATTGTTATATGGGTTACTCTTCACCCTCTTTGTGAAAAGCAAGATTGGTAGGTTCCTTTTGACCTTAGAATTTAAGAATGCTATAAAGGTTCCTCTTGGCCTTGAATCAAAATTGTGTAAAGGTTCTTTTTGACCTAGAATAAGATTATTGTAAAGGTTCCTCTTACCCGTGAATCAAGATTGTTGTAAAAGGTTCCTCTTGGCCTTTGAATAAGATTGTTGTTAGTGAATTTCCAACAAGTAGCTAGAGAGAGGATGTAGTCTATATTTGGGGTAGGCGAACCTCTATAAATCTTGGTGTTCTTCTCTTCCTTATCTCTTTTACATTTGTGCATTTGTGTTTTCTTTATTTTTGTTTAATATTGGCATAAAGTTGGCATTCTATTTTAGGTTGAATTTTGGTTTAAAGATTGCATATAATTAAAATTTCCCTAAGGTGTTTAAAGTATTTATTTCAGCAAGAATTTTTAAATACCCAATTCACCCCCTTCTTGGATGCCATAGGGCCAACAAATGGTTTATATATTACATTAGTTCATCTAACATCACAATTTCAAAGTATTGTTGCATGTCAGCAAATCAAAAGAAAGAATATTACCACCTTCACATGTTGTGAGAATCAAGTGAGTATTTGAAGTGATATGAGAAAATTATGTGAGAAAACCTTATAAGCTAACTAAGATCATTGATGAAATTTTATAGACCAAAAAAAATGGAAATAATGTGAAATTTTAGCTATTTTACTATCCATTTGATGAATAAGTTGCTAGAACTTTGAAAAAGCTCTTAAATTGCTTGAGTAAGCTCGTTAACCTTATGAATAAGAAGCTGAAACTTTCGAATAACCTTTATGAAAGTTATTTTTGATCAAGTATATGTGATTTTTCTACATTTTTCTTGATCCTTGGATTTCTTAATAGGCCAGAAGAATTATGTATCTAAAAATTGTATTTAAGCTAGTACAAGAAATCAAATATAATTTATAAATAATCTTATTGGATTTTGCCATCATGGTCCAATAAGTACTAGGCCTATACTATATGAGGTTTATATTCTTTATAGATTTTAGTCCACTTGATTCAATTGATAATTGAGCCTTCTTTATTATCTTTAAGTCAGATTAAATTTAAATATCTTAAGTTTATACTTTAAATATTAGTAATTAATGAATATTTAACTTTAAAGAAAAATTCCACACAAATTATGCATGGTAACGAGCCACCACCATCACTCATTTATCATTGTTTCCATGTTTTGACGAATAACATTATTTCTCATATTATTTAACTATGACTGTATTGAGGCTATCAAAACTTAAGCTCTTCATAACTCTGACTTGGAAATGGCAACCTACAGTTAGATCTCATTAGCAATTCTTAATGTTCTAGTTGTGATCCAAAGACGTGCGATGATAGTGTCAGAAGATAAAACTACTACCCTAAGCACTTGCATAGGCATATCACTAACCTTAAGTGCCATGTTTGGAGTTACTACCTGCTCCACATATTTTATTTGTATGGAAATCTTGCAAAGAATAAACCAACCCCAAAACATCTACAAGTTTACCTTTGCTATAGCTATGGTTCTCCTAATTGATTAAGTTGGTTAGCTGCCTCTAGAACCAATAATTTGGCTTCCTCTAACTCTACACTATATGCATGACATCAAGATTATGTCGGCATCCATTATTCTTCCAGCAAGGTAGTTAAAAATATATAGAAAATTTCCTCCAAGGAGTATAAGTTGATGTTTTTAACTTGTGTGCCTTCCTAAGCATATTGTTAGCCCTGTATGGTACCTAAGAAGGGGTGAATTAGATGTTAAAAATTCTTCTAAGTTATATAACTTAATATTTTACCAACTTATTTAGATGCGGAAGCTAAAAAAAAATTTAATTTATGTAATGAAATAATAACAATAAATTAAACAATAAAAATAAATGCATAAAAGTAAAAGAGTAAGGCAGAAGGACATAAAAGATTTATTTTAGTTCGAAGTTATCTACTTGCTCGTACGTCTAATCTCCAACACTACTATTGAGATTTTTGCACTGTTACAACCAAAATAAAAACAATGTTAGCAATACAATTCTTTTTCAAGACACAAGGATAACCTTCCACTCTCCCTTTTATTATGCTAAAGAATAACCCTTCACTCCCTTTTCTAAGGCTAAAGGATAACCCCACAAATTCTCTCTTTTTCAAGGCTTAAGAATAACCATTACAATAATTAACTCACAATTCTCACCCTTCTCACAATTACACCATACACAAGCTATCACCTTTAGCACACCAAAGTCTATAAAGGCTTACACAATATTTATGAATGAAATGCAACACAAAAACTCATAAGAATACTCACAACTCATATTAACATATACAATTAACCTAAAAAATGCTTAATCTTAACGTATAGAAATTTCACTATCTTTTTCCACACCATAAACCACACAAGCAACACATATTTATACCCAAAAAAAATTAATAAACCATTTGAGTTACCATTGCCCAACATTCCAAAACATTGAATGATATTACCATTGCAAAATCCGAACGTTGCTAAGTTACTGTTCCATGTTTTTAACATTTAGTTCACCAATCTTTATCTTTCCAATGTTTGGATGACTGATATGTCATTAGGTTGACCTATCTCTTATTAGGTCAACCTATGGCTCATTAGGTCAACCTATGTCTTCATTATATTAATCTATGACCTCATTCAGTCTACGTATCTCCTCATTAGGTCGATCAACCTCTCTTGAGTTAGCAGTATAGCTTCCAAACTTTAGCCAAATTTAATCAATCAATCCAAAACCAATTCCATTCACTTATTAACCCTATAAAACATATTTTACCATAATCAAAAGAATATTAATAATGTCTTAACATATTTTACACAATTATACAAATTTAACAAAATTAATTCATCTAATTTACCAAATTTCCTTAACACATTAATCTAATGAATTTCATTCACTTTATCTCATACGACTACATACTTAATAAATTCATATAACTTCAATTTATATAACCTTTATAAAAAAAAAATATTCCATGACTTACATAAGTTATACCAATTTTACCAAATTACCAACTTACTCACTCATTCATCACATATACTTATGCAATACCAAACATACATTCATACATCAAGGGAATTTTCACATACATCAAGCACATATAATACTTCTTAATTATGAATCCTATACGAAAATACTAAATATGAATACATATGCATGATTGAGCCCTTTTAACACTATGGTAAGAGTAAGAGAAGACTTATGACTTACAAAGAAACTTACTTAAAAACCTATCAAATTCTACTCTTGAACTTAATCTTCTATTTTTTATCTTCAATCTTCAAGTTTATCTCTAATGCTTCTCTTGTCATCAAGATGGTCTTCAACTTTATCTTTCCTTAACACAAACTCTCAAAGACACTCTTCAACTCTAACACTTCACAACCATGCATTTTAAGTCTTCACCGTACACTTCAAGACTCATTTTCTTCAAACTTATCTATAAAAAACTCCACAAATATATTAGTAGAAAACATTTTTTCATCATTAAAACAAAGGTGGAACCAATCCTTGGTTCAACATATATATTTTATCCATTATTAAGCTCTAATATATCCAGTCCTAATAAAGGAATTAGTGATTCACCTAAGTTAATATCACCATTGAATGATCTCTTATCACACCTCTATGGATTATTTATATTAAAAAACCTACGATGAATAAGATAGAAAGTCTTTATACTATGCTTTAAATATTGAAAGAAAGATTCATAATTACAATTAAGGCATGCTAACTTGCCCTTTGTGCTCCATCCATATAACATTACATATCTTATAAAGTCACTAATTGTGCATAATAAGGCCTGTGTTCATCTTAAATGATTGGTTAGTTGAAGCATCGTATGTCTCTACCCTAAACTCCCATAACTCTATTAGCTCTTTAATTAATAGATGTAGAAAAATATCAATATCCTTTATAGGAGAAGTCAAGCTAGGAATAATTGAAAAAAAATTAAATTATTTGATTTCAAACATCTCTATAGTGCTAAATTATAATTTACTAAAATTATGGGCCATGTACCCTTATTGTACGAAATGGATTAAATCCATCACCGGAAAAAGCTAATATGAAATTACAAAGATTTCGTGAAAAATTAGGATACAATGAGTCAAAGTATTTCCAAACTTGACCATCAGTAGGATGCATTAAATTACCATATTTAGGATGCCCTTTATCATGCCATTTCATAAATTCAACTAATTCTGGATACATGTAAATGTGTTGCAGCCTTGATTTTAATGGGAAATATCTAAACACCTTGGCTGGAATTTGTCTAACTTTTGAGATTGTATGATCATCTCTATTATCTTCACTACTATATTTTTGTTTCCACCTCGATACATCACAAAGTTTGTAGCTGGTTGCTTTCTCATCATTGCCCTAATATAGAATGCAATCATTAGGACATGCAGGTATTGTTTCATAGTGATGTCCCAAATCCTTCATAAGTTTCTTTGTTGCATTAAAAGACTTAGGAATCTTTCCATTAGTAAAGGCATCTTTAACTAACCCCATAATATTAGTATATGATGCATTACTAATTCCATGGGCACACTTAAAAAGATATAGTCAGATAGTATAATTAAGTTTAGAAAAACTTTGACAACCAGGTTACAATTCTTTTTTTCCTTCCTCTACCAATCAAAAGAACGTCTTAGCTTCATCATTTGAACCATTATTAACCCCGAAAAAACTGTTGGTACCTTCACTTGTATCTCCAAAGGTATCATATAGTAATCCATCTATATTATGATGCATGGACCTTCTATTAAATTCATTATTGTCATCCATATTCAAAATTGTATTAACTAATCCTTGCTCATTAAATTCCCAACCATCATATCCTAAAGAAAATCCATGAAAAATTAAATGACCATATATAATATTTCTTGTATACCACTAATATTTACAAAACTTCTTGCAAAGACAAGAAACTTCATTCCCATTATCCTCTTTAGAAAATGCCTTTTTGAGAAAACGATCAACTACACGCATATATTCATCACTGTATCTTATTAAAGCCATTCAATGCATATCTTCTTTTTCCATGGATGGTTTATTGCTCATTAAATTGACAAATATAGTATAACATATGTTAACACTCCAGAAACACAACATATATAATATGTTAAAGAAACTATAATCAATAATAGATATATATATATATATATATATGTATCAAAGAAACCAAATCAATGTTGTTTGAAAATTTCATTGTAACAATATAAGCCAATTTTAATTTCTAATATATTTTCTAAAATAAATGTACCTGAAGTATACCAATTGGTTTTTTTAAGGTGAAAGTGAAAGATTTATATGGTAGTGATTGATGAATAGGATCTTTTTCCGCATGAAAAAGAAACAATTTGAATCAAAATGAATACTAATATTCATATAATTCAATCCCAAGTAAAATTCCAAAAATTATTAAAACACATATATAGGTATCTGTTATTTTTCTAATGCTCAATTTACTTATGCGTACTTTATTTTTTAATACTAACATAATGGACTAAACACAAGCTTTAAAATAATTCATAAAATATATGACGTAATCTGAAATCTAGCTTACTATTGAAATAATCATTGAGGTTGATACCATCATCATCACACAAGGTTTCAAAAACCAAGAACTCTTCACTTATCATCAAATGTGAGATTGAGGATAGCCTAGTAAGTGACTGATGAACTATAGTACTCATAATTTTATTTTTCAAATAAAAAAATATTTGTATCTTAGTCTTTTCAACAACAATCTCAATGGTACTCTTCCTCAACTCTTCAATCTTCATATGACAGTACTTAGACATTGGATCAAACTATTTGGAAAGCCCTGATTGATCTAAAATTTCTAGTATGGCTTCATTGACTCTTTTAAGCCTTAATCTCCATGGCTTTTATCTGGAATTCCTTGATTTCATATTCAGTTGCTGAAACTTGATGTTTCTGGATATATCCCTAAATCAGTGCACAATGCCAAAATCAGTGTATACCAATCTTAGAAAACATGAGTACTTCAATATCACATATAATTCCTTCTAAGGACCATTATCAACAAACATTTCTTGACTTTCTAATCTCAGAAACCTTCGTTTCACAAACAAATAGTTCTATGGTGGAATTCCTACCAGATACAAAAATTAACAGAAAATAAAATATAAGAACAAGAGCCTAACCAAGAAACTATAAGAAAACTAATGGAATAGTTAATAATTGCTTTGGAAATAAAAATGATACAAATTAGCCCTAGAAATCCATGAAAATGTTTTGGGACTCCCAGATTCACAACCCAATTGATGGAAACCAACATACCACAATAAACTGAAAAGAAAAAAAGAAAGCAAGATGGTTACCTGCAGTAGGGACGAGAGAGCAGCGATAATGAAGCAGGTAGCAAAGAGCACGCGGGAAGCAGATAGACAACAAGAGCGTGATGATGAGCTATTAATTTGGGCATTTTATTATTGATCATAAACGCATAACCTTGACCACGGATAATAAATCTCCAGTTACAGTTATAAATATATATAAACCTTAACCTAACCGCCAGTTTACTATTTAGGTTATGGTTTGAAAACAACCAGTTACGGTTTAGGTTACAGTTTGAAAATAGCCGGTTACGGTTTAACTGTCGGTTTAACCATAATTATTATTTTATTAATTTTATAATTTTATTTCCAAACTTAAAATTTTTAATTTTGAAATTTTAAAAAATGTCAAATATAATAAGATGGATATAAAAATATAAAATTAAATGAATTAAAATATATGACAACCATATATAAATTATAAGGAAAAGATTAAATAAAATAATGGGCTTAAACTTAATTTTAAAAATTAAGTTGCCTACATATCCTCAGCGGTCAAGTTGAGAGGAATCAAAGCCTTTGTAGTTCTCTTACCTTGTTTGAGAGAACTACTCACCTGCAACGTCGTAGGATCAGTATGTACTTCCGGTTGTATCCCTGTCAAAAGTATATAATTGCGAAGCATTTGGTTTCGTCAACTCATGTTGTCATCGTTCTGATTTCGTCCAATTATTAAGAGAAGCTTGTGCCTCTAAAGATTCTAAAGTCATTAAATATCTAAAAATGTCTAAAATAACTCCACTATACTAAAAGCTTACTCTACGGCAACTGTTGAAACTCGAGAAGTAAATATGTCTTTTATAATGGCCGACATAACTAGAAATTACTCATAATGATCCTTCCACCATTGTATTATTGGAAATGTAGAAGCTGTAAATTCACTCAACTCAAAAGAAGTTGTTAAATACATGTTAAATTCCATGTTAGAATTTGCCATAACCTCTCTCGACATTTTTTGTCTTTGTAAAATTAATAAATCAGCTTTAGAATATTTCCTAGTATCAATTATTTTTGGTGTAGGAGTTTGAAAAGTTAAAGAAGTGGCACTAATATTATTACTATATTCAACAATTAAATCTTGAATATTT
>JAOXYD010000007.1:11023944-11040458 GCA_028565735.1 Pinacopodium congolense
TAGTGGATGCTCACAACACATTACCAGCTATCCTTCACAATTCATCACTTTCAGAATAAAGGATCGATGATCCTTCGTCCTCTACCTGGACCTTCCCCAATGATGAGACCACCGCTGCCACCAGGTCCTCCCCCAATGTTACAAGAAGATTTTGCAAGGCCACTTCTTCCTCAGAAGCCATCTTATGTAAAGTCTGCTGCATCTACTGTTGTCAAAAGGCCATTAGCGCATCACACTCCTGAACTTACAGCTATGGTAAGTGAGGATCATTTTTTTCTCTTTTTTCTTTTACTTTTTTTGGGACAATATGTAGATTTCATAAATATAAGATCACAGGGAGAAATTACTTGTTCCATTATTCTTTGATGACATGATGCTTTGCTGCTTGGTTGGCAAATAAGCTTTGCAATCTTGATTAGATTTCTTTCCCCCCTTAGCATAACAACAATCTGAACCATATTTGCGGCCTGCTCTTATTTTCTGTTTTAAGTTTAGTTTCCATGTGATTGTCCCTAGACTAGTGTAGTTTTCATTGGGAAGCCATCATGTCTATTAGGTTTCAATCCTTGGGGGCTGTTTAATCTGCAACCAAGCACTGAATCTCACTTCTTTGTTGTTCAATAGTTATTGGAATAAAAACCCTGAAAGCTCAAACTATAATTTCTCTCCTAAATCTAATCTTGAATTATTTGGTCCATAATCAGGTTCCTGCATCAGTTCGAGTGAGGAGAGAGACAGCTGCTCCCAAACCAAAACCAAAGCCAGGGCTCTCGTCAACTACAGCAGCAGTCACCAGGGCAGCAGCTCCTACAGTAATCAACCCAGAGTCTGCCAAATTGTCATCAGCTTCAAAGACGCAGAGCATTGATGACTCGTATACAGCCTTTTTAGAGGACATGAAGGCGCTTGGAGCACTGGACAGTTAGTTGATGTCAGCATTTAGCTGCTAAAAAAGCAAAATGGAACAATTTGTACAGGCTGGTATGGTGGATATATTTGCAGTAATATTTACTATTCCGACTGGCCTTGGTTCCGTCTTCACTTTTGTGCCTATTATGTTATTGGTGGTTGATCTCTCACATTTGTTAAATTTGAAACCTCATTTAAACTTTGAGGTAGGTGTACTGGAACACTGGGGACAGTTTTTATGGAGCGGGCAATTGGTATATTTTGCTTGGGGCAACCCGCTGAAATTTGCTCCCTGGAAATTTTAGAAATGTTTCTAGATTCATTTTTCATTGTGTGTATTAATAATTTCAGATTCTCATAAATTTCAAATTGATCAAATTTAGGGACCATTCTTGCCCACTTTACAGCCTCCCATTTCAGTTTTTAAGAAGGAAACAAAAATGTGGTGGTCTCTTAGGCTAAAGAACTGTCCATAGATTAAGAAAAGGAGTGAACTTCAAAAGGTAGAATTGATCTTCATTAATACAAATAGATAGTGTTCATGTCACATTCTGGATTTTTCATAGGGATGCCTGAAATTGTTACTTCATTCTAATTATTCAGGTGTTACATAAACACAAGCTTGGGATGGAAAATTAATTAAAATTTAAATTCTTGTGAGCTAAATGTTCATTCAATCTAATTAGATGTAACTTTTTAATTAGAATATCACCTTAAAAATGGTTAAACACATTAGAATCTTCTTTTTTTCAATTTTCATGTTTTGAAAATTATCAATTATTTTTTATTATATTGCTTAATTATCATCCAATTTTCTACTTTATATCATAGTAGTTTTCTATTTTTTCAATTCAAATTAATGGAGTACTAAAAATTTTAAGTTCTAACATAATATTTAGTTAAAAGTTACTAATAAACGAAAATATAATAAAAGAAATTATATCATAGTTAAACAGTATTATAAGAAGTTAAATCATATTTTTTTAAATGGAAAAATTAAAAAAAGCACAACTTTGTGTAATTAAAAAAAATATTAGATAGTTTTGATCCTCAAATAATACATGAAAAAGAGAGTGAATTATATGTGTTCACTTTTTTATCTTATTTATAAAGTAATGAATAGTTATAATGAATTCACATAAAATAATTTCATACAAATACAATAATAATAAATTAGAGTAAAAAAAAGATGAATAAACCTAATTTATACTAGTTCACTTATGCTACTTCTTAAATCTTACTTAAAAATTTGTTATCTTCTTGCTGCAACTGATGAAAAGAAACTCTGGCATGTTATTTTCTTTATTATAATCGTACTAAAGAATAACCTTCTAAATATCTTGTTGAAGTTTAGGCAAAACCATCGCATTATATTATAAATAATTTCTCAAACTAATATACAATAGCATTTTCTTATTCACACGGATAATTCGTTTTCAAGATTTATTCTTTATTTTTTAAAACATAAAAATAGTATAAAAATTCAAAAAAAATAGTATATTAATATAAAACAAAAAATCAAAAAAAAAATCAAAACACATATACAAAAATAAAATAAAAATAAAAACAAAAAGAGCTACTAACCATGCTGAACACGATTCATGTGGTACATACACATATTCAAATATACTTCATAGCCTCTCAAAACTGGTAGCAATTCTCCCATATGTCAAGAGATTTTTATACATCTCAGTTGTGTCTATTTATACCCTTAATCGAACTCAAGTAATTGTTAGACACTAAAAGTGGTCATTATATCGACTAAATTTATGAGCACGTTCAACTAGCCAGACACTCGACTAATCAAACAATCTCTTCCTTTCAGTTAGACAAAAAGGCTACTTTCAGTAACTTTTCAAACGTACCACTGGTCAGGTTGTCATAACTCTTCGACTAACCGGTGAATAGTGCTTCGGTTAAACAACAATGCAATGAACAAATAGTATTGGATAGTGAATAATCTAAGTCCATGTACAGTACCAAACAATACACATCCACATATCAAGTCATTCAAACTTAATTTTTCAACCCATCAAATTATTTCAAAGATTAAGAACTCTTTTTAGTTGACAAAAAAATCATTCAAAATATTTAATTTAAAATATTCTCAAATTTTGGTTGAAGATCCTGAGGATTTTTTTTAAAAAATTTTAAATTCCTTTTTAAATATGATACAATATACACAATTTGTCTTATTTATAAAAAAATTGTAATAATTGAATCTCTATTTTCATTGAAATGATAAAAATAAGGTAACAAAAAGTATTCCAATTATTTGTTAAACTTTGAAGTTCCTTTGTTCTCAATTCTTTATTTAAAATTCTTTTTTACTTGTAATTGTTGTGTATTTATAATAGTTTTTGTGTGATTTTTTATATTTTTGTATTATTTTTTCAATTTTTGTGTTATATTAATGTGTTATTTTTCGATTTTTATTTTTAAAAAAATATGAAACGTAAACTAAAAACAAAAATAAAACTAAACATACCCTTAATTTTCAGTTTTAATTTTCTATTTTTCTAAATATAAAAATTTTAAAAATTTAAAAAATATATTAATACAGTAGAAAAACTGAAAAAAGCACAAAAATAAAAAACACAAATATCACATTCAACAACAATAACAAATGTCTCAATAGCAAAAATTAATTAAATTCATTCCTTTACTCATTTTATCCTTTTATTAAACTTAATATATATTAATTTATTAATATCACAAAATATAAAAATTAATATATTTTATTATTTTCAAAATTATGAATTATACGTACGTTTTACTCATGCGATAGATTTGTAATAACATACTGTACCGAAGCAAAACATCAGAACTTCGAGAGCGATCCGACAGTAGAGATCTGACACTGGAATTATCATGGATCCTTAAACTACACGATTCAGACAACTCTTTTACATGCTTGCCACTCCCATCCAAGACATCTCCATCAAATATGTTATGAAGTCTTATCTATGATCTCTGTGATTGCCTCAGCTGTACTTTTGTTTTGTCTTCTGTGCGTTCTTCCGTGTGTTCTGTTACATGCAGCCACGTCTTAGAACGTGCTAAAGTTGGAGGCGCGTTAACGAAGTGAATGTTTAGTTGGATTATAGATTATTATTTTTTATTATGAATTATGTATTTTTATATTGATTATTATATTTTTATTTTAATTTTTTGTGTTATATTAAAATTTTTTAATTTTTATATTTAAAAAATGAAAAATTAAAACCCAACTAATTGAATTGCTTACATTAGTCATTACTTGTTTACTTAAGGTTTTGACTCATACAACAATTATTTGTCTACAATTTTTTTTGGTATTAACTCCATTTATAACATGTCCATTCCTTTTTACAAAATAAATTAGAAGGATGATAAAAGGTGTGGCAAGCAAGGTAATTAAAACCATAAATTATTATGATGTCAAAATCTTAATTGAGCTAATAGCCAAGGTTTCTTTGAGAATTGAAGTTTTTTTATAAAAAAATATATATGAAAACTTCAGTAATTAAAAGTAATGAAATTTGGATAATTGCATTACAGCTTATAATAATAGCAATAACAGTCATTATATTGAGAATAATCGTCTTATATCAACTAGTAACATTGTGCTCAAAGATTAATTTAGACTGAAAGTATGTTTAAATCCTTGATGTTTGTAAAGCGTCAAAAACTTTCAAACTTTAAGTTTCTATATTAAACTTTAAAACTAAAACTTCTATAGAAAATTGGATAAAAAATATTTTTTATAAAATTTTTAAAATATTTTACAAATATTAAAGCATTTTTTGAATTTTAGTGCAAGAGTTAAAATGTTAAAATGTATCTTTAATAGTGTCTGGTACCACCAGTATCGGCTGATGGTACCGGATATACACCAGTACAAAATTGATAAATTTCGTATTGGTTAATACCGGTTGATATAAAAAAAATAAAAAAAATTTAAAGAAAAATTTTGTATTTTGACCTTTTTAAGTTTAAAGTTAAGTTAAAAATTATATAATATAATACATTTATAGATTATTTTATAAATTTTATAAATTTCAAAAATTAATTTATAATTTTAAATAATTATCCGAAACAGTACCGATATTAATCGGTATCGGTATAATACTATTTTTAAAGTCAATCAAATACTGATATCGGCACAATATTTAATACATTAATTTTATTCAATTAATTTATTATAAAATCACTTCAAACGTACCCAAAATAATAATAATAATAATAAAAGCTGCGCTGAGCTTCATTTGGTAGATTTCTTCTGAAAAAAGGACATTGAATTTCAACAGTTACTCGGAAGAAGTGATTTGGCATCGTGTTTTCATCTTACCCTGAAATGCCGTTTCAATGAGGAAGCTTATCTAACCAGCTAGTAAAGCTCGTTCATGTCTTTTTCTGTCTCCATTATTTACAACAGTTACAGCTACTTTCTCGCTTAAACTAATATGAGTAGACCACGGCTCATTAATTATTCCTTTTTTTTTTTTAGTAGATGATGTAGGCTAACATTTACCATGAGCATGTACTTGACTTTTTTTAATATCTTTAGATCTAGAAGCTCTCATTTTTCAGGTTCTTATCTCCCATTTTGCCCTTCATATCTTTGTCTGTTTCCTTCCATTTTGATGTCATCATTTGCGTTATATTATGAACCCAAGTGGGTTATCTTTCACGTGTGATCACTTGGAACTGTGAGTACTATGTCCAACGCTTTGCTGGTTTATTCTTTGTGATGGGTTTTTAAAGCACTAAGCCAACTTGATTGTGTGCTGATCGAACCAGACATACGTAGTCTTCAACTCGACATTATGGGCGTAAAAACAAGTGGGTTCTTGCTCAACTGCCCGTTTAACTTGATTTAAGTATTGATGAACGGTCAGCTTGTGAACCTACCCCATTAAAGCTTCAAGCGTTGTTTGAAAGTCGCAGGCTTTATCTGATCTATGAAGGTGAAGACAGAAATCGTCGAAAGTCAAAAGCTTATGAGAGAGAGAAAACTTAAATAATGTTGGATTTGGCATTTAAAGAGAAAAAGAAAATAGAAAACGAGATCGTGAAAGGATTTCCTTTATGGAAGCCTTTGTCGTAGAGGGAGAGCATACAGTGGGCCACAGGTAATTTGATATTGGAAGATTAGAGCATGTTGTTGACGGAGAATGTTCAAAACTCATTTGGGTTCAAAGTAGTAAGAGTTGCTTTCTCTTCCCTGTTCAGACCTATACCTTTGCTTCTTGACATGAGCTTGTAGTAAACAAAAAAGGGCTCTTTGTAGTGGATAGTCTTGTCCAACTGCCTGGTGCCATGGAAACACGTCTTGTCTTTGCCTTCTCGCTCTTCAGTGTGCTGTTAATTCTTGATTTTTCATCTTCTCTTCCATTATGTACCGATTCAAGTAGGTTTTCTCGTGTTTCCTTTATCGTCTAACAGATTAATTAGGAATTCACTGCATGACAAATGGATGTTCTTTCTGGTATTTTATGGATACAGGGGCACCTTCTAAGTTAAATACCACTCTGAAGTTTTGCCCTTACAATGGGAGTACGTGCTGTAATTCGACAGAAGATTTGCAGTTGCAGAGTAAATTCCAAGCTATGAATATCTCTAATCCTGACTGTGCTGCTCTTATGAAACCAATCCTTTGCTCAGTAAGACTTTGAATTCTCCACCCTATATGGGCTAATTTTTCAGTATCAAGATGACCTTTTAGATTCAGCGTATGCTGAGTATTTGATGACATTAGAAGTCAACTTGCTTCCAAAAGTTTTTATTCAGTTGCAACTGTATATTCCCTCGTATGTTTTAATGTACATATTTCAATCATAATGTGGTTGGCACTTGGCTTCTGGGCTTCTTGTCTTGGATTTAGTTACTTCCTCTTGTAGTTGTAGAGCAAGGAGATGATATGACCAAGTCTCACTGTGTTCTGATTTTTATGGTTCTGCTTTGCGCAGAGATGTGATCCATTTTCAGCAGAATTGTTTAGAATAGGATCTGCCCCTAGGTCAGTTCCTGTTCTCTGCAATTCCACTGTTTCAGCAAACTCATCGCAGTCTAGTCAAGCTGCAAACAATTTCTGCTCAAGGTTGTGGGATTCATGTGAAAATGCATCTGTTTTGAACTCTCCCTTTGCCCCATCATTACAAGGTCAAGCTGGACTACCCCCTAATTCCAATACCACCAAATTGACAGATCTCTGGCAGTCAAAAACTGATTTCTGTGATGCATTTGGTGGAGCTTCTACTACCGATTCTGTATGTTTTGATGGTGAACCGGTTAGACTAAATAGCACTGGAACGCCGAGTCCCCCACGTGGATTGTGCCTTGAGAAAATTGGCAACGGGACTTATCTCAATATGGTTGCTCATCCTGATGGATCCAACCGTGCATTTTTTTCTGACCAACCAGGTAGGGTGTGGTTGGTAACGATACCTGAACAAGACTCTGGAGGAACACTAGGCATTGATGAGGCCAGTCCATTTGTAGATCTATCCGATCAAGTTTATCTAAATACTGCATTTGGGATGATGGGTTTGGCATTTCATCCTGAGTTTACTACAAATGGAAGATTCTTCGCATCATTTAATTGTGATAAGGATAAATGGCCTGGCTGTACTGGAAGATGTTCATGTAATTCAAATGTAAACTGTGATCCTTCAAAGTTGCCTCCTGACAGTGGAGCACAGCCATGCCAGTATCAAGCTGTTGTTGCAGAGTACACTGTTAATGGCTCAGCAACTCAAGCTTCTTTGGTACATACATATCTTTCCTTACAGGACTTTGTTATTAACAAGTTAAAGCATTTTCTCTGAAGTTCGATGTTTTTGCAGGCAACAACTGCCAAACCATTGGAAGTAAGGAGGATATTCACTATGGGCCTTCCATTTACATCTCATCATGCAGGACAAATTCTTTTTGGCCCTAGTGATGGGTATTTATATCTCATGATGGGAGATGGGGGTGGCGATGGTGATCCTTATAACTTTTCACAAAACAAGAAGTTCTTACTTGGAAAGATTATGCGGCTAGATGTTGATAATATACCAAGTGGGTAAAAATATAGTATTGCTGCTTCTTTCTACTTAAATATATCATTGCCTTCTTAGATTTTTCAGAGATATGGCAGCTGGTGAGGAAGTCATCCATTAATCTATTTAAACAAGTCAATCAAGAGCCTGAAAAACTTTTGTAAAAGCACAATTACTCTCAGTAACACATACTTTGATGAACTAATGGAAACAAGAGTTCATCTAGAAGATCTCCATAAAACCATTCGGGTTTTGCATACTGGAAAGCTATTCTGTCTTTTCAGCTGCATTTCCTTGCTCAAAATCTGATGATCCTTCTTCTTTGTTCCAATGTACTTGCAGGTGCTGAAGAAATTAACAAACTTGATCTATGGGGAAATTACTCTATCCCCAAAGATAATCCATTTAGTGAAGATAGCAGCTTGCAACCAGAGATATGGGCTTTAGGTTTGAGAAATCCTTGGCGCTGCAGTTTTGATGCAGAAAGGCCATCCTACTTCTTCTGTGCAGATGTTGGTCAGGTTTGGAGATATATCTTTTATCACATCTAATATAATACAGTTTCCCTTAATAAAAAACTGTTTCATAGGCATATTGGGATGCCGTAATACTAGTAGATATTGCTGGTCTATAGTTTTTGAGAAGTCAAATTCCAAAGGTATGGGAATGCCATCTTTCTGCAAAACCAGGGTAGTGGGGAGCTCTCTTCGTGTCTGAGCAGATTGTTCGTTTTTAATGAGACTTACTATAGCAACAACCTAGACAGATAACAAAACAATTCCCATGCCAAAGGAGTGTATCCGTTTAATCAGCTTGTATGTAATAAAACTAAGGAGGAACCATGGAAGTTGCTTGAACATTTTTCTGTTTTGTTCAGGACTTATATGAGGAGGTCGATCTCATCACGAAGGGCGGAAACTACGGGTGGCGTACATTCGAGGGACCTTATCCTTTTACTCCTGTATCATCTCCTGGAGGAAATACATCTGCAAATTCCATAAACCCAATCTTTCCAATACTTGGTTACAACCACTCTGAAGTAAACAACAAGGAAGGATCAGCAGCCATAACAGGGGGCTATGTCTATAGATCCAAGACTGATCCATGCATGTATGGAAGGTATGTGAGTTTCCATCCATGTTTCTTAGCCGTTTAACTTCAACACTGATGCTTTCATGCTTATTACCTTTCTTACAAAAATCAGTTGACAATATGGAAGTTCTAAAGTAGGATTACCACTTTAGTAAAAACCTGCTTCATTAGTTATCATGAACCTTAATTTTTATGTACTTTACAAAATGTTGCAGGTATCTGTATGGAGATCTATATGCTGGAGCTATATGGGCAGCCATAGAAACCCCCGAGAATAGTGGTAACTTCACCGGCAACCGGATTTCCTTCGGTTGTGCAAAGGACTCTCCTCTTAACTGCACCACCGTGCCAGGAAATGGGGGTCCTCTGGCGGCTTTGGGTTACATATTCTCATTCGGTGAGGACAACCGGAAAGATGTATTCATTCTTGGCAATGAGGGTGTTTATAGAGTTGTTCGTCCAAGTCGATGCGATTACACTTGCTCCACAGAAAATGTCACAGCTGTTTCCACCCCAAGTCCTTCCACACGTCCATCGCTTGCAAGCCATTTATGCAACCCTGATGTCGGGATTCTTTTCTTGTTCTCTACCCTTTTACTGCTGTTAACTTACGCCTGATGTGAGGAACTGGTGTATGATATAGGCCAATGGTTCATAGTTGTATAATTGCTTCAGCATCACCGTGACAATTTTTGTATTACAGATTTTCTTCTTCTTTGTACGTGACCAGTTCTGTTCAGATTAATAAAGGGACATTAACGCCTGATTTTAGTACAGTATCAGTAATTGATAGAAACTGCAGCAAGTTCCATATGTCCCAACAATGATTGCGGTATTCGTATACCACTTGTGAGCATGCAGTAATGAATACTACAATAATCATTGATCATAAATGTCCACTTTTGAAAGAACTCTAACCTGACCTATAAAATCAGTAGATTAATCATGTTTTAATTGGATTTGACTTTAGATATTTGGGTCCAATCATATTCGGATTCTAAGTTCAAATGTGACAAATTTTTTAAAATCAAATTCATTACGAAAAATAATATTAATATAATGTAAAAATAATAAATCAAATTATATTTAATCGAACTCAAGTTCGAAACTTTGATATTCAAACATATTGAATTCGATTTAGACTCAAATTTTAGGGTTTTGGACCTACTAGCCCTTTGCTACTCTTTGGTCCACCTATTAGATTAAATTTAATATGGCTCATATATTTGAGTTCAATTATAGAACTCAAAATGATTGTCATTGAGTAATTACAATGTTGGGCTCCATTAGGTCTATGACCCTTTCCCTTTCCCTTTTCCTTTCCCTTTTAATCAGAAAGCACTCTTAGTTTTCATATGCATGAAGTGTTTACAAAAATTTTGGTTTTCTGAATCATCAATTGAAACAAGCAAAGGTGCAAAGGAAATAAACATAATCAATCTAGAAAATTTGATATTATGGATTCAGGTTTGAATTTATTACATTGAAATGTTAATCGATCCTATTAATACTATTAATTAGTATCAGAGCATAGTTAGTAGTACTTTTGGTTTTTTTGTTGAAAACTATGACACTAATTTGGTTTATTGTTAGAAACGCATGCGATAGTTTCAATTCATGGCATGTTTATGATTGTTTCAAGGTTTTATGTGTTAAAGGGTGATTTTGTATTCTTTTGGTTTTGGCTTGTAAAAGACGGTTTTTTGAAAAGTCTCGAAGGTCCATTGCTTTATCAGTATTTGAGAGTTTATATATTTAAAAGTTAGAACACTCATGGGAGTTTTAGAGTGAGAAAACTCTAATTTGTGTTGATTTTTAACTACTAAATGGGTTAATAATGGCAATAATTGTTGATGGCTTGAGGATGTTAGTTTTTGGAATGAAAACCATAAAAGAAACGGCTTTGCAAAGACAAGAAGCAAAAAAAAAAAAAAAACCAGAAGCAGATCTGAAGAAGAAGGTGAGTTGCATGTAATACACGTACCTCCCATGTTAGGATAGCGTCAAGCCAAAAGTGACAGGCTTTTTGCCCAGCACGCGCTTTGCCAAATAGCGTGAGTGCGTGCCCAGAACGAGCCAGCCAGGCTTCCCAAACCCTTTTGGGTTGGGTTTGGACAATTTTGGCCCTTTTAACCCTTCTTAAGGCCTTATATTTTAGGTTTATTGATTTAGAGTTAGACTTAAGTCTAAAATTATGAACCTATTGGGTTTTTTAACTATTCAGGGTCTAAATTATTTTGGACCTTTATTGAGGAATTGTTATTTTGACTCCTAATTGATTAGTTAATTATTAAACCACTTAATTAATTTATTTTTTAGTTTGTATGCATGAACGTTGAGCATATTTTTTCTAGATATAATATAATTTTAGAAAAATTAGTGCCATATGATGATTTTAATTGATACTTTGAATATCTATATATTGATACTTTGAATATTTATATTATGTCATGATTGAAACAATTTTTCATATTACATATTTGATTTTATACATGACGTTATTGCTATTAAGGACAGTTTGTCAGTCACCAAAATGACCAAACTAATGAAATTAAATTCTGTTACGTATGATCAATGTCCAATTAAATGTTTATTACATAAAAGTTTATTAGTCACTAAAGTAGCCTAACTTGAAAATATTTAGACATTTAATTATAAACTTTTTCAATTGTTCATGTTGATATGATGCTATTAAATGACATAAAGGTTTTATTAAACAATTGATATTATTAATTATAACGCTAGAAGGTCACCCAAAGGAGGATTGTTGCTTATAATTAATGACATTAAATAGATTTATCAACATATTTAGTTTATATGATTGTATATCCAAAGATAACATGCATGTTAACTAGAATATGATTGATTATCCATTATAGTGAATATTAGTGGCATCATTATAAGTTACAGTTATGTATTTAAATATTACCCAAAGGAGAATTTAAATACATAATCAAAGTTATTATTAGTTAGTTTGAATCCATTAAGTTTACTTAAAGCATTAATATGTGAGCTATATGTTTATGTTTGCAGCATCTAATAATTTGTTCGCTTTAGGAAATAGGCTTATTAAGTTTAATAGTTTGAACTATGTGGATTAGTCCGAACAAATCCAGTTCCAACTAAGTGTAATGGATTTGGACATGGTCATAGTTCCAGACATAAGGCCCTTAGCCATAACTGAGACCAGTATGAAAGCTAACAAGTCCTTTCACGAGGCTTAGGAATGGTTTAACAAGTTGATCTTGAATTTGATACAAATGATGATCTCAGAAAATATTAAACTATCAATGCTTAAAACAAACAACGCAAAGGAGTTTATGTTGAGACTTAAGGAATACTCTCAATCAAAAATAGCTGACAAGTCCATAGTAGGGACCTTAATGAGTGAGCTGACTACTAAGAAGTTTGATTGGTCACATCCCATTTATGATCAGGTAACAAATATATCGAATTTAACAGTTAAACTGAAAGTGATGGGTATGGATGTAAGTGAGTCCTTCCTAATACAGTTTATCATCAACTCACTTCCTCTTAAATTTGGCCAGTTTCAGGTGAACTATAATACCCTTAAGGAAAAGTGGAACCTTAAGGAAGTTAAGACCATGTTGGTTCAAGAGGAAGGGAGATTAAAGAAAATGAAGAACACTCTGTTCATCTCACATTTTATCAAGGAGCTAGTAGCAGCAAGAACAAATTAGGAAAAAAGACAAAGGTAAGGACAAGGCTTCCAGCAAGATTAATGAGGACCAAATTCCTAAAGATAAGAGGTGTCATTTCTATAAGAAACCTAGTCACTTCAAAAGGGATTGCCCTAAAATGAAGGCTTGGTTGGAAAGAAAGGTGCATACTATGTTTCAGTGTGTTTTGAATCAAATCCTATTGAAGTGCCTAATAATACCTGGTGGTTAAATTATGGTATAACTACTCATGTCTCACATGTTACATAGGGATTCCTTTCAATCTAGCCCATAAACGGAACTGAAAAGTTGTTGCATATGGGGAATAGAATGAAGGCATAAATAGAGGGCATTGAGATGTACAAATTGATCTTAGATGCTGGATTTAGAAAAGTATCTTTATGTTCCTGATTGTACTAGGAATTTAATTTCTATTACAAAATTGGATGATGTCGATTTTAACTTTAAGATTGGAAATATTGTTTTTTCTTTGTATAAACACAAATACTATTATGGTTTAAGTACTTCAATAGATTGTTTATGTTGTTTCAATTTTGATGTTGATTTTGCTGAATCTCTGTTTCATGCTAATCATATTATAGGAAATAAATGTAGTGCACATAATGAGTGTTATGCTTTTTTGTGGTATAAAAGGTTAGGTCACATATCCAAAGAAAGAGTATAGAGGTTAGTGAAAAATGAAATCTTACCTCAGTTGGATTTTGTTGACTGTGATATATGTGTGGATTGCATTAAAGGTAAGCAAACTAAACACTATCAAAACATCCAACCACAAGAAGTAGTGAACTACTTAAACTAATATACACTGACATCCGTGGTCCCTTCGACGTTCTTTCTTAGGACGACGAAAAGTATTTTATCATCTTTATTGATGACTTCTCACGATATGATTATATCAATTTATTGCATGAAAATCTCAATATGTAGATATCCTAGAGTGTTTATCAATGAGGTTGAAACTCAACTAGATAGAAAAGAAAATCAGATAGAGGTGGTGAATATTATGGTAAATTTAATGAAAATGAACAATGTTCAGGTTAATTTGCAAAATTTCTTCCAGGTTAAGACATCTGTGCATAATACACAATTCTTGGTACATTGCAACAAAATGGTGTAGTTGAAAGATGGAATCGTACTTTAATGGATATAGTTAGGAGTATGTTGAGTTATAGTACTGTACCTTTATCGTTATAGATGCATGCATTAAAAATTGCTGCATATCTGCTTAATAGGGTTCCTAGTAAGGTAGCTCTTAAAATACTTTTTAAAATGTAGATAGGAAAGAAACCTAATTTATGGCACCTACATATTTGGGGTTGTCTGGTAAAAATAAGGCTATATAATCTACATAAAAAGAAGTTTGATGTGAAAACCGTTAGTGGTTATTTCATCAGCTATCTCAAAAAGTCAAAGGGATATAGATTTTACTGTCCTAACCATAATATGAGAATAGTTGAGTCTAGTAACACTCGATTCATTAAAAAGGGTCAAATTAGTGGGAGTGGGGAATCGCGAAAAGTAGATATTCATGAGAGTCGAGTTGTTTCCCCAATTGTTATTCTGCTTGTTACATCACAAATACGTAACACACTGATACAATAAATTAATGTTCCAACTCCACAAATTGACTATGTTAATGAAGAACTAACTATAGATGCATATGTTACAAATGATCAAGTGATACCATAAGAAATAGTATTACGAAGGTCTGTAAGACAAAGAAGACCAGCTATTTCGAGTGATTATCAAATTTATTCACTTGAACATGAATGTAACTTGAGTATTGATCAAGATCCAGTCTCGTTCAAACAAGCCATGGAATGTGACAATTTTAAAAAGTGGTTCAATGCTATGAAAGAAGAGTTGAAATCAATGGATGACAATAAAGTCTGGGAATTATTTACGTTATTAGAAGGTATATAGCAAGTGGATTGTAAATAGATCTTTAAGACCAAATGTGACTCACAAGGTAATATTGAAAGGTATAAAGCAAGACTTATTGCCAAAGGTTACACTCAAAAGGATGACATTGATTATAAAGAGACTTTCTCTCCAGTTTTAAAGAATGACTCTTTAAAAATTATTTTGGTTATGGTGTTTATTATAATTTAGGCTTAACCAAATGGAAGTAAAGATCGCCTTTCTAAATGGTGACTTAGAAGAAGAAGTGTACATGGACTAACCGGAAGGTTTTAAAACCATAAGAAAGGAAAAGTTAGTGTCTAGATTAAAAAAGTTGATATATGGACTGAAACAAGCTTCCCGACAATGGTACCCTAAGTTTAATGATACCATTACTTCATATGATTTTGTAGAAAACACTGTTTATTGACGTATTGATATGAAGGTTAATGGGATCAAGTTCATTATATTAGTCCTATATTTTGATGATATTCTTCTTGCTGCGAATGATATTGTTATGTTACATAATGTAAAGAATTTCCTTTCTATTAATTTCAAAATGAAAGATATAAGTGAGGCATCATATGTAATAGGAATAGAAAGATTCAGTGATAGATCATAAGGATTGTTAGGATTGTCTTAGAAAATTTATATCAAGAAAGTATTAGAGAGATTTAGAATGAAAAAGTGTTCTATAGGGATAGTTCCAATTCAAAAAGGGGATAAATTTAATCAAATGCAATGTTTAAAGAACGATTTGGAATGTAAGGCAATGGAGTTTATTCCTTATTTGTCAATAGTTGGGAGCTTAATGTATGCTCAAACATGCACTTGATTGAATATCAGTTTTGGTGTTGGAATGTTGGTTCGATATCAAAGTAATTTTAGCATGGACTACTAGAAAGTTGTAAAGAAAGTATTGAGATATTTACAAGGCACAAAAGATTATATACTTACATATAGAAATTCAAACTATCTGGAAGTGATAGGTTACTCGAATTTAGATTATGTTAGTTGTGTAGACTCACAAAAATTTACATTTGGTTATATATTCTTATTAGCTAAAGAAGTAGTTTCATGAAAAAGTATAAAGCAATATGTCATTACTACTTCCACTATAGAGATTGAATTTGTGGCATGTTTTAAGGCCACGATTCATGGATTATGGCTACAGAATTTTATCTTAAGTATTGGCATTGTCGATAGTATACCCAGCTCGTTAATAATTTATTATAAGAACTCCATAATTGTTTTTTTCTTTAAGAATGACAAGTATTCAAAGGGTGTGAAACACATAGATTTGAAGTACTTATCCGTGAAAGAAGAAGTGCAAAAATATAAAGTTTCAATTAAGCATATTGGTACTATTTTAATGATAATGAATCCGTTAACTAAAGGATTATCTCCTAAAACATTTATTGGCCATGTTTAAAGAATGGGTATTATAGTTAAGTCCTTGTAAACCTAGTATAAAGTCATGTATATATACATATGATTATACTGCTTGAATTGTTGTAGAACTTGTGAATTCAATTACACTCATGCTTTTGCTTATTTCCTTGTTATCCACATTCTGATGTATGCAAGTATTATTTCTGTGTGATAACAAATACAGAATTACCCACGTAAAGTTTTATGAGTTGAGTTGGTCATGTGACACATGGAAGGAATCATGTTTTTAAGTAACTTATGACCGCCATGATCCAATCATCTCAATTCAATTAAGAATGACTTGATCAATTCAATATAAAGTGTGCACTTAAAGTTTCGTTTTTGAATCACTAAGTCATACCACGGGCCAAGTAAGAGATTATTAGATTAATTTAATATGGCCCATGTATTTGAGTCCAATTATAGAACCTAAAATGATGGCCATTGGGTAATT
>JAOXYD010000007.1:11040558-11064894 GCA_028565735.1 Pinacopodium congolense
TTTGGTAATGACAAAATAAACTATTTTGTTAATATCTGTGTTTTTTAGTATGTTTGAAAGATAGGTCGGATAAAGCTTAAGATAATCAATCGAAGAATTTTAAGAGTTGGAAATGAAGAACTATATGAAGATATAAAGATTCAATATTGAACAAATAAGCTTAGATATGTTTAAATGTAATTCTTAATTGTTTTTATTTTGATGTTTTATTAAGAGGCTTATGAATTGAACATTCATGCATACACTATTAGAATATACATATAGGTACATAATATGTTTGAGACTGATAAGTTTATGCATAATATGGTTGAGACTGGAAAGTTAAAGCATAATATGTTTGAAACTGATGAGTTGATGCTTTGGGGTTTTGTTTTTAAGTCCGTCAACCGAATGGGATAGGTCGGTCGACCGAATGATAGACGAAAGTCTATCAGTCGACTGGATGACCTAGATCAATCAATCGAAGTAAAAGACGAAGGTCCATTGGTCGACTAAACCAAGAGATCAGTCGACTGAATATAGCTAAAGTTGTGGAATACACAAATATCTTGTAATATTGTAAAACGGATAAAAACATTAAATAATGGAATGTTGTGTTGCTCGTTGGACAAACGGTAATATTACCGTTGTACAATGGATAAGTAGAAAAATGCTAAGTATAAATAGGCTGGATCCGTGTTATGTTTGTAAGAGTCTTTGATACAGAAAAAGCGAATAGATACATATTTTTATTTGGGTCTTACAAAGAACTTTTTGAGTTTTTATTGTTTGAAAGTTTTTACTCATCATTCTATAAAGTATTTATGTGAAATTGTCTTTGAATATTAATTGTTTACACTTGATTTTTGATCTTGTGTAAAGGTTTCTTGCATATTTTTCTTGTGTGCATCACTCTATTAAAAATCCTCTTTTTATTCACCAGGTGAACTCGAGTTAAGGAATTTTTTGATGTATTACTATCGAGTGAAACTGAGAGGTTATTCTTGAGTCTAAGAAAAAGAAATGAGTGAAAGGTTATCCTTTAACTTATAATGGGGATTGTATTAATTGTTGTCTTCTTGTTAAAAGTGTAATAAGATTCAAATCTCATTAGTGGTGTTGGGGATTGGATTAGGAGCAAGCGGATAACTCTGAATCAGAATAAATCATTAGAATAAGAATAATTCTCATGTTACGCAACAAGTCTAAAAATTTTAGTTTAGTTAACTTATTAACATCCATAATACTTTATAAGAATAAGTTCATACTCATTTTTGATAACTGAAATATACAAGAGAGAGAGTTAGTTTATTCTACCAAAAATCAAATAAATTGGGGTTTTAATAAATATTTGGTTACTCCTACCATTTTAATAAATATTTGATTACTCCTACCATTTTAAATAAATTAATATCCCTCACTATTAATTTGAGAAATTATCACATAATTCTTAATGAGTTAGGATCTCATTTTAATTTAATTGATCTTGAATTTGCCCAATAAACCAACCAAACTAGAGTTAGGTAGATAACATTTTATCAATCACATTTTATGTGACTCCTAGATTTATTAGGTGATGCCTCTTTATCAAAATATATCTTATATGTTATTTCTAACCTTAACTTTAAATTCATATGATTATGAATTTGTTTATCTAAATCATATAAGTTTAGTTAAGTAAGACTCATCGTTATAAGATTAAACATATTTGGATTAAAGCAGTTTTAATTTTACTTAACAAGCCTAAAAATAAACAAAATTTTGGTTTAATCCTATAATAATGAAAGACAATAATCATGTTCTAAACATATACTTAATATTTTAATGAGGGATTTAAAATTCTCTATATCTCATTTTGATTAATATATTCTCATTATATTAATTTATCTAACATAATTTAATTGTGGAAGATAACTTAAACAATTTGCTTTATTCTAATTATTGATTTGATAACTAATTTAATTAATTATTCAACTCTTGAAAAATTAAACTAAATTTCACATTTATTCCTTATAATGTAACCTTTGAAAAAAAATTTCAAATACTTAAAAAATAATTTTTCTAAATTTATTAGGAATTTAAACTAATTTAATCTTACTCATATTAAAAAATTAATTTAATATAACTAAACATAATTTTTAATTAACAAATGGGAGGTAGAGCTTCTTTATGGGCACACACACTTCCTCCCCTGTTAGCTGGTTTTTCAATGTTTTCACCCTCTTTTTTTTCCTTGTTTCTGCCATGGTTGTCTACTTACCTCTTACCTAGTTTCTGCCTACCATTAGTCTCTTACTGGCCATGTTCTTTATAGGGATTAAAAATAGTGACAACATATCTAGTTATAAATTTATTGACGCTCTTGACTAACAGGTTGCTACACTAGCTGTAGATGTTCCCAATTTTAGGATAATCAACACTTATTCACAAAAATGATTCCAATTAATGCAAAAACCATAAACATATGTTTGGTATCAATGTGGTTTTATGTTTTCATTTCTTGTTTTTTAAAATACAGAAACCAATAAAAACAGTACAGAAACCAAAAAAGATAACATACTAATACAACACAGAAACTAAAAAAATTACACAGAAATCAAAACACATACACAAAAATAAAAATTAAAAACAAAAATGAGAAGTGATACCAAACGTGCTCATATGTTTTGATTAATGCTTTTCATTAACACACTTGGGTTTAGTGATTTAGTTTAAACTATCATATTTTATACAATACACGATTCCAAATATCAAATGTAAAGTAATAAAACATTCATTGTGATTTTAGTTTAACACAAAACATTTTTTAATGATAACAATGACCTTAATTCACAATTAATGTCACGGAATATAAATATTCAAAATTTTATTTGGCAATTAAAAGAATTTTTCTAGTGAAAGGCTTTCAATTTTCGGCAACAGACATATCTTAGAAACATTTTCTAATGGATATGCATCATTCGTTGATTCATAAACTAGACTTAAAAAGTAACAAAACTTTTTAAAATTGTGCAGAAAATAACCTCCAACATTTAAAACTAAGGGACATGCATTATCATAATTATTTACTAGAATCATAAAACATGAACATAGGTAGCATAAATGTGTATATAGATTTCTATGGGACACGCATAAGCTAGTTTTCCAGAAACTACATGCACTCCAGCATCATTTCCTAACAAAACTAGAAAATATAGAGGCTAACGATAACATAATTCCCATAAATGTGCATTTATTGATTTCTCAAAACAAATAATGCATAATCCATTTCTTCAAAATTTCTAAAACATACTCAAGTAGAAAAAAATATATGAAACTCTTTCATAACAAATATGATTTTCATACAAAATATACTATGACAAAACAAACAACAAAACATTTCCAAAACATTTTTTGAAAATAAAAGACAGAATTATATCTAGAACATTTCTAAAACGAAATAAACAGTGCAACTCTTGCATACATCAAATCAAATAGAATCAAGTTCATAAATCAAATTAAATTTGTTAAAAGTGGCTTTGATATCACTATTGGGAAACTAAACTATGATCAAATCATTAAATAGATGAAGATTTTTTAAATTTTACCAAAAGATCAACTTTAACAAATTCAATTTGAAACATGAAACCAAGAAAATAACAATTTGCTTGACAAACCTGTTTCGATTTTCCCTTAGATCCTTCTTCTTTGTGAATCCGTCAACCACTGGCCATTCAAGTATCTATCCTCTAATGGTATCCATAGATCGAATTAAAGGAAAACTCATTATTCTAAGAGGAAACAGAAGAATAATACTAGCTATTCTTTCTTTCTTCTTCTTTTTATATGAAAATTCATATTTTTCATAACTTTAAAATTATTCAAAATTAAAATTAAAGTCAAAATTTAATTATAATATAATTCAATCACAATAAAATCAAATATAATATATTTATCCTTGAAATTTCTAAAACTTCTCAATTAAGTCCAACTTAATTAATTTTTTTCCTTTAGTAAACCTTTTGGTGTAACCTATTATGTTCTCAATATGTTGATAATAATTATAAATTATAATTCATTTATGATTAGAAATAGATAAATTAAATTCTTTTTAATTTATCTTTCATTCTTTAATTAAGCAATTTATAATTATGGATTATAATTAATTTTAACAACATATCATGACTACTCAAATATTAAGAATATAAAAGTGGTTTAGTCAAACATGTCTATGATTGTTTATCATGTATAATTTTATCCTTTTATCATCTAATATTCCAATTGAAATTTCATGTCTACTCTAAATAATTCAATCATGTTTGTCCATATTAATTAATAAATGATTTATAATTGATATTTGAAAAACAAAGTTTTTAAATTTCAATTTACTCTGATAAAAAAATTATCAAATCATTACTAATTAAGAATAGTGAAACATTATCGTATAATTACTTTAAAGTGACGAATCCTTTGTTGATTTACTTATCAACATTTTTTCTAATTACTTTAAGATAACAAATCTTTATTGATTCACTCAATTACTTTTATGTAATTCATACTATATTCAATTATTATCGATTTGAACTATCTTAAGGAATATATTATAAGTAACATCAAAATATAATAATTCTTACATGAGATAATTTTGATAATCTCAATTCTAATGATCATTTATATAACCATTATAATAAGATAATCCATAAATATACAATTAATGTTTTATTTAGAATCCTCATAATTGAATCAGTTTAATGAATTTATTTTTTAATAAGTACCTATATGTTTGTTTAAATATCTCCACACTTTATTCTACGAGATCAATTACTTTCTTTATAAATAAGAAACTTAACGTATATTAGTTAACTATTTTATCAATACCCTCTTTTGATAACATTAAAATTAAGAATATTTTAGGAATAATATAAAAATATAATTTAAATATTATAATTGTAATTTAATTATAATTTTCAATTACACAATAATTATTCTAAAATTTTGATTTTTATAATTAATTATTAAATATAATTAATAAAAATAAAATATCTTTTATTAAATAAAAAATAATATCATACATGTAATTTTCCAACAAAACAATTAATTACACGGGCACAAACTAACAAAAATTTTGTTCCCTCTTTACTTTGTTTTAAGGCACGCATGATTTCATCATTATCTCTTCCCTGTCGTAAATTAGGAGTGATCCCTTTTTTCAGCTATTCACGATCTTGTCACTTCAGGATAAGACTTTGGAAAGTTTGTGTATTAAGGTCTTAGTTGCATGACCTCTTGCTATGGTATATGTTTTTATTGAGTTGATCAAGTCGTGGACCACGTGTACGAAGACTTGACACAGGCAGCAAAAGCTGCCTGTTCTTGACAAAAGTATATGTTCTCCGCGAATCCTGAACCGTAACAAAAGGAAATCATTCATCGTCTATCAATCAGGTTAGGCATTTAAATTCTTTTTACTACAGTTTCTCTATTTAAGAAAATTCTTGTTGCAGACATAAGTCAATAAGAATGTTGCTGAAAATGGTCCTATTGGAAGTGAAGCTGATGCAACAAAATCTGATAAGGGAGCAACTGCAA
Source organism: Pinacopodium congolense (assembly GCA_028565735.1). Classification (NCBI taxonomy): domain Eukaryota; kingdom Viridiplantae; phylum Streptophyta; class Magnoliopsida; order Malpighiales; family Erythroxylaceae; genus Pinacopodium; species Pinacopodium congolense. The sequence continues at coordinate 11,046,106 of JAOXYD010000007.1, forward strand.
ATAGCTCCAAGCATCACCCGCTTCATCTAGATGTTAGTAATGAACTGAAATTGAGTATGTTATTTTTTGTTCTTTGAAGATCATGTAAAGAATGCTACCAAATATGTTGATAGCATGGAATATGGGCATCCCAAATATGTCTCTGTTGACTCATTTTCGGATTTACTTGCCTAAGATGTTTTCGAAGGAGTCGTTTGATATTGTTATTAGTTGTGATTTTTAATTATAATTTTTATATATTTGTATTTTTTTTTGTGTATTATCCTCAATTTTTGTATTATATTAATAGGTTGTCTTTTTTAATTTCTGTACTATTTTTAAAAAATTTTTGTGTTAAAAAAATAAGAAACCAGAATAAAAAAGAAAATCCACACCAAACATCTTCTAAGTTATATAAGATTCAAAATGTAGATTTTCTGATGATAAATAAAGTACGGTAAATTTATCTTATGATTAATTAATTAATATATTTTATATAATGCCATCTTAGGAACTCAAAAGATAATTACGAGGTCAGATTAGTTATTTAATTTTTAATTTTTAATTTAATTGAGATATATAATGTATAAATTATTATATAATTTGTCAAAAATTTTATATAAAATAAATAATTTACAAATTATTACATCCACTTAAATTTTATTAAATTTTCATTTTAATAAAAAAAATAGAATGATAAAATAAAATAGACTTTTTATTTCAGTTTTTTATTCTATATTTTAACTAAATATGTTTTTGTTTTGAAATTTTTATTACAAAGTTCGACCGAATAAGTTTTTATTTCATTTTTTACTACATATATCAATTAAAAAGTTTTTTAATAAAAAACAGAAATTAAAAATAAGAACAAAAAAAACTATAACAATAATAAAATCATACCAAACATCCCTTAATCTTTTTTCTTCTTCTTCTATTTTAGGACAATGCGTCTATTATTATTACACCCATCCACATTCAATTTCCTTTCTCAAACTTGTAATCCGAAAATGAAGTCATAAGAAGTTTGTTACCCAATCCAAATAGGGATCAAAATAAGCAAAAGGCAATCTAATCATTTATTAGTTATTAATGAAACCCTAGAGGGTATAAAAGTTACCGAGTTTTTAAAACTTAATCTATAAATTAGCCTATTCTAAAGGAATTCACTTATAACTTCATGATCATTAATATGGATGTATTTTGGAATATTGATTATTAATTAGATGGAACATTGTTTAATTTTGAATAATTATATTAAATAATTTATTTAGAATACATGATTGATTAGATTATTAATTTGTGCTAATTGATGAAAATATAAGAACGAGTTTTGCAAAAATAATCAAAAAGACAACCTAATCATTTCTTACTTATGTAAGAAACCTTACGGTCTACATACAAGTCTGAGTTTTTGAAACTCAATCTACAAATTAAAAGAATTAAAATAAAAAGGAAGGCAAATGAATACAAAACTAACAAAATTGAGTTCAAACCAAAACAAACCAAAACAAGGTCACCAGCCCCCAAAATACCTACTCAAACAACTATTAAAAGAAACAGAACTAGTTCTTAAATTACAATTAGTATCGGAATAATTACTAAATAATGAGAGCTATCATTTAAATATTCTAATAATCACACATAAAATGAAATATTTTGGGAGATGTTTAGTTAAATTGTGAATTGTGAATTGTGAATTGTGAATTGTGAATTTTTATTTTTATTTTTATGTTTTTGTATTAATTTATGTGTTTTTTAAATTTTTATACTGTATTATTGTATTCAGAAAAATATGAAATTAAAATACAAAATTAAAACATTTCTAAACATGTTAGAGTTGGAGATCCTAGATTCAAGTGTCTATGAGAAAGTTTTCTAAAAATTCACTTATATATGTCGAGATAACTAATAGTTACACTATTTATTATTAATTAGATATATCAAATATATTACTTAATGTTGAATTCGTTATATTTTAAATGATTTATTTAGAATATATGATTAATTAGACCATTACTTTATAATAATTAATACATATGTGTTTTTTTACCATTTATTATTAATTAAATTAATTAACTTCAACATTTAATTTTAAATCATAATAATATTATGTAATTCATCTAGAAATAAGTAATTACTTAAGGCTATTGTACATAAAAAGAATCAAATTTGAAGTCTACATAAACCCCAAGAGGTTAAAAAATAATAAATCCAACAGACACCCCTTAAAGTCTAAGCCATTGTCCAAAATTCTTGCTTTCTTTCTTTCCTCCTCTTTCTTTACCCAATTCTTTGCCATCTCCTTTTGGTCTCCCATTTTCAACACATAAAAACGGAAGAACAACAAAGAAGAGACCTCTACTCTATTTCTAATTATATTCTTTTTTTATGTGAAAATTTTAATTGATGGTTTGGACCTATTTCGGGTCCTCCCATCTTTTTCTTCTTCTTCTTCTTCTCTTCTCTGTCTCGGTACTCCAAAACTGTTTTCTTTTTTGATTTCTTCTAACCCTATGATCCTCTACATTTAATCCCATTTTAACTCCCATAGACACCCTCTCCGATCTTTCTAATCATGGCCCGAGCAGAACTTTCTTCTCCTCCTCCTCCGATCCCCGGAAACGACGCCGTTGGCAGCGACAAAGATGCTGCCACTGCCCAAAACGACGCTACCACCGACCAACTGACGGTCGAGGCTGAGGCTCCGGCTCCGTCTCCGTCTCCGGCGCCGGCGCCGGCATCCACTCAGCCGACGAATAGGAGTAATCGGTTGTCTCGCGCGTGTACCACCCGAACTTCGGCGAGGCTTATCGCGGCGCAACAGCAGGCAGCTATCGAAAGGAAACAGAAACTAAAGGAGCAGCGACAACAGCAGCAACAGCAGCAGAAGCAGCAAAACGATGAATCGTCGCCGCAAAAGGAGCAATGCGGTAGCAGTGGGAAGATCATTACGCCGCTGGTTGGGCCGCTGGAGCCGGCTCAGTTGCCGAGGTGGAACCTTCGCTCCATGTGGGAGTTAGCTTCAGTACTCAATTTCTTGCATGTGAGCGTTGTTTTTGTTTGCTTGAAAGTTGCAAAATATTGTCTGTTTTTTGTTTTTGTTTTGTTTGGTTTTTAGGGCTTAAGATATGAGCTGATGGTTTTTTTCCCTCTTGGTGTAGGTTTTTAGGCCTTTGTTGAATATACAGGTTGAGTTTTCCGCCGAGGAGTTCGAAACATCATTAATTACACCTAATGATACTTTGGGCGATGTACACATGCCTTTGCTAAAGGTTGGTGCTTTGCTTTGCTTTACTTTTCAGTTCGTTGAACTGCAATTACGTAGTTTTCAACTAGTTTAGTTCTCATTCTGGTAATGTGTGCTTGTGGTGAAGCTTAGTGTAATTTAGTGGAGAAGGGATTTTATTATCTGGTGTATTTTGTGTGCAAAGTTTTAGCTTTTCAGTGCAAAGGAAGTGAATTAATTGATGGTTAATTAAGAGGCTATTTGGTTGAGCTTCCCATTTCAGTTTTGGTTTTTTGTTTTTCTAAACACAGAAAAAAAAAAGCATAGAAACTGAAAAAAATAATACACTAATACAACACAGAAACTTTAAAAAAAATGCACAAAAAACATACACAAAATCCAATGAAAATACACAAAAACAAAAAATGGAAAAAAACAAAAACTGAACCAAATAGCCCTAAAATTTTGATTATGGATTTGTCGAGTTGAGATTTAGCTGGTGAAACATGAGTAACTAAGTGTTTGATGCAGATTTGCATGTCTTTTTAGTTGTCGTTAGAGTTGATTGTTGAAAGCTTTACCAGGAAGTTTTGTAAGTTCTGAAAGATGTAAGGAGGATAATATGTAGAAATTAAAACTCAAGTCTTTGTTTGTTCCATAGCTAAAAGGGGAATTGAATTATAGATCAATTCTGATCATTTTAAGTGTGTTATAGAAGATCTTGTTGTGGCGATGGTGTGCTAATATGAAACTGGTTTATAATGTGTCATTATCTTCTGTTAGTTGGATGCATTAGCTGCTGGTTGTCAGGCCTTTTTGTAGATACTGATTTTTTGGTGCCAGACCCCTGTAGTGGACATAAAGGGACAGGGAGATTTTTGTACTGTTGGATGTGAAGTGGTCACTGAAATGTGCCATCAAAGATGCAGAAAATGGCATGCTGATCTTGCTCAGATATGAGTAGTAAACAATGAGCTTTGATATGAGCAGTAAATAATTAGCCTTTAATGCTTAGAATGAAACGAGTAAATGGTGAATTTTTTAAAATTTGAACAAAAGTGATAGATTCAATAAGTCAGCTTAATTTTAATGAAACAAATGCAAATGACAGGCACATAATGTTATCATTCTGGAAGAGAAATTCTTTTGGTGTTGGGACTAGTTTTGATTTAAGAAATTGTTATGTTCTATTGACCAATGAATCTGATAATTTTGGGAGATAAACAGCATTCATTCCACTGCATGATTTGTATAATCATTAGGCGGTCTGGGGCATCATTTCCATGGCTTCTTTTTACGCATTTTGCTCTTCTACTGTTATTTCATAAAGGGTGAGTCCTTTGTAAAGTAGCTACCTGTCAATTTTGCAAATTTGGCTTGCAGCTTGCTTGAGCCTTCCAGAAAATGTGTTTTTTTTTCATGTTGATTTAGGGTGGTAAATATCTTAATTAAATTTGAGTGGGTAAATAGCTATGCACTTGAAATTCTACATATAATAGAGGCATACCCACTATTTCATTTTCCAATAATTTAAAGCACAATCTGTCCACTGAATGGCAATGGATTAAAATATTAATCTTATTGAGTGAATACCATGCCATCACAACAGTAAGCTACCATAATGCGCAAGATAGTTTGATAAAAAAGAATGCATTCATTGCCTTGCCATAGTTCTCCACAAAACTTTGACCATTTCCCATATGCATATATATATGTGTGTGTGTGTGTGTGTGACACATATACACTAAAAATAACAATTCAAGTTCTTTAAATGTGTGAAAAGTCTTCCTTTTTAAGATTTTTTTTTGCAAAATCTGGACAAAAATTATGATATACTTAATAATTTTTGTTAATTCAAACATGGTCATTCTTTTAATGGATTTTAGCAACGATTGTATTCATATTTTGATAAATTATGTGGATTAGTTAAAGCTATGCCAGCAACAATGTTACAAATTGTTTTCAAACCTATTAAATTACAATGACAACTTTGTGACAGGATATATGGTTATGAATGATAACATTGGGTCTAAATTCCACTCCAAAAGGCACCTTAAAGTGTGGGGGTAGGGGGTGGGGAAAGGGAGGAATGGCCAAGTTTATTAGACTGATTAGTCATTATGTGTGATTTAAAGATTCCCAATGCAACCTCCTCATAACCCAAGAATAGACATCTGATACATAAAGTTTACAAGATTTGATATTTACAAGTAGCTTATATTGTTGGACATTTATGGAGGCCTAACATTAAACTGGGAGTGGTTCTGATATTATGATAAAACTGGCCTAACTGCACACCAAAAGACATCTTAAGAGGAGGAGATTTGTCCAAGTGTTATAAGACGTATTAGAATCTTGCTCTTAGTCAATGTGGATTATTAACATCCTTAACAGTGACATTGGTTTTTATGCATCTTACCTTGTAGTATACCCGCTCTCTTTGCCAAAGGCCCAAACCTTAAAAGATATATTTTCCAATTCAGTGTTTACATGGGCATGACAATTTAACTTGTCATAGACTGGAACATATTAAAAGCCAGAATAAGTTATATTTGCTATTGAAAATGCTATTTTCATTGCTTTTTGGTCCATGTACAGGCAATCCCACCAATTACGCGAATGGCCCTTACCCGAGATACCTGGATTACAGTTCTGTGCAGAAAATTAAGAGACTGGTGGCATTGGGTAACTCAAGCATCGTACTCATTCATTGTTTTCCACTTTTTCTAGTTTTGAACCTTACCCAGTTCAATTTTCTAATTATGGTTATGCTGAGTGGGGTTTGGTACTTGGTTGCAGGTTGCAGATGGGGAACTTCCAATAATTGCTTCTCATGGGTGAGCACTCTTAACATTGTTGTGCCACTTGCATATTTGATTGTTTTTGTGATTCTAACTTCTTGTGGTCTCTATTTCTTAGATTGGAGATAGAAGCATATAAGACCCTTGATCCTGCAGTTCGTGTGGTGATCTTGAAAGCACTATGTGACATCCGAACTGAGGTATCACTGTAGCGTGAAATTGTTGCTCATAGCCTGTTGTCTGTTGTCCTTTGTCCACCTAGTTGACCTTAAATCATGCATTTACCTTGCGTGACACTTGGTGTCAAGTGGATGATTTAATCTTACTAAGAAGATGATAGATGTCATTTGGTCAGTGGCATAAGAACCAAATTGTTGGTAAGCAACTGGACTTTTTGACAAAGATTTGAGGCCATATGGGAGTTCTTCTGATGTTAAGTAATTTTAATTTACTCATTGCATCAAATTTCAGTTTTGGTGCTTCTTTATTCTTCAACCCAAATGCTTCAGTCATATGGTCACTCTTGGTGAATCCGCTAGTTTTGAGAGTTTTCTTGGACTTATTGCTTGATGCACAACATAGTACCTTAATATTCTTGTTGACAATTTACATTATTTGCACCTAAAAATGAAACAATATATTTGGATTCTTGTATTATTTTCTTATAGTTTTTTTTAAGTGATTCTTGTTTTGTATTTAGCAAAGCTTAAAATTGTTCCTTTTCAATTCATCATAAAGACCTCCTATCAATACCAATTGAAAACGTTGTTCCTTTATTGCCACCAAAAGTTTGGTGACAACCACTAGCATTGTTTTGATCATGGAAAAGTTTGCCCCTTCTAGGAGTTTGCAACAAGTAATTGAAGAGAAGCTTCTTCTTATTTTTCAGCAATAGTTTTTGTTTAGGGCTGTGTAATCTTGTTTTAGTGTGTCATTGATGGTTGTCATGACGTGCAGTGGGCCTATGCTTTGATGTGTTCTAGTAGTCATCCTTTCAACTAAATTTGCACTGCGAGATATTGGTGGCTTTTTCAAAGACACTTGAATCCGTGATCTCTTTAGCAGAATAGGCTGTTTTGTAGATTGAGTTTCAAAAACTCGTACTTTAGACTTTAAGGTTACATAAATATCTAAGAAATGATTAGGTTTCCTTTTTGCTTATTTTTGCAAAACTCATTCTTATATTTTCATCAATTATCACAAATTAATAATTCAAGCAATCATTTATTCTAAATAAAATATTTAATATTATTATTCAAATTAAATAATGATCCATCTAATTAATAGTAAATATTCCAAAATACATCCTTATTAATGATCATGAAGTTATAAGTGAATTCCTTTAGAATAGGCTATTTTGTATATTAAGTTTCAAAAACTCGAACTTTTATACCCTTTGGTACAATTTTATTTTTGTTATAGTTTTTTGTTATTGTTTTTATTTTTAATTTCTGTTTTTATTAAAAAACTTTTTTAATTGAAATTTGTAATAAAAAATGAAAATAAAAAAATCCTTGCAACTAAATTTGCACTGTGAGATATGTCATTCTTATCTGATTTGGCAAATCATCTTATTTTATACTTACAGTTTTTAGTAATATTCTTTCCTGCTCTGTGCTAATTGAGAGTCGACCAGAGCTTTTTCTAATTTATGAAAATAAATCCATACTTTTTAACAAATATCATGTGCAATCATATGCCTTTTTTTAGTTCTGGAGAAACTCAAGACTATTTCTAATCTCACTAAAGTGGTCATCTAAAGCATCTGTTCATTTAGATCCTAGTTTTTCAAACTTGATCAATTCAACTACTTTTTGATAGCTTCTTTTTATTGTTAAATCTAAGTCATTGAATCTGAACAATCTTTTGCAGCAAGAAGATATCAAGAATTATATGGATAACTCTCTTAAACATGGCATTCAACTCTCACTGTTTCGTAAAGAACGTATCGGGGGTGATGCCCAAGGAATTAACTACTGGTACTGTACATCTGATTTATAAAGCATTGCGTTTCTGTTATCTTGGAAGATAATTTTTAAAGATTCATTGTTTTTCAAAACAACAGTTTCTATTTGATTCAACTCTATGTTGTGTTATAGTTTTGTTATTTATCCTTCTGTTACTCATGTAGGTATGAAGACGATCCAATGATTGGTCATCGACTGTATCGAGAGATACGAAAAGTTGAAGTGAAGAAAGCAAAGACAAAAGGTTCCCAGGTCCTTCCTAGCACAACATACCTTTGGGAAACGGTGGCAACAAATTTGGAAGAATTTCAAGATGTTTCTGTAAGTTGTTTAGTCGACCAATCTGTTTTTGCATGTTATTAACCGTATATGGTTAATTAGTCATTCATGGTTTTACATGCTTATGTTTACTCAATCCAACACTCATATATTGTCTTTTCCGTACAAGGATTACCTATATGATTCCACTGAGTATAACCTTGTATGGATTGTTCTCTTATGATCAAGTCTTTGAGATCTAATTTCTGTGTAATTAATCACACAAACATGCTTGTATGTGTTTGTGCATGTGCACAGAAGTTACTGGATCTGGCTTTGGGCTTATCTACCTTGGGTTTGAATATGGAGTATTTTGTTTTCATTTGAGATAGCAATTGCAGTATTTGAATGTGACATATCAAAGCCTGATCCATTTTTGGGCAGTAATCATAGATTTCCCTTGTTACAAATTCTCCATCTTATTGGCTAGTCCTTCAATCTTTTTAGCTGCAATTTGATGTAAGATTTAGTGTAGGATCTAGTAACGGGCCGACTCAGAGGGAGGTCCTCTCTTCTTCCCTTATTAGTGTTCACTCCCTTCCCAATGCTTGCCAATGCTGAATGAAAATATAGAGAGAGAGCTGTCCTTGACAGATCCTCTGTAGGTTTTTTGATAATGTTTTTGGCTGTCTTATTCAATAAAAATATGCCTTTTAAACAGGTATCATAGCAGTAGAGATATTAGGAGTTATGGAGACTTTAGGAGCCTAAATAGGATAAGATCTCTTTAGTGTAATTTCCTATTTAAACAAGATTTTTTAAATAATAACTTCTAAATAATAGCGTTGGCTTTCAATCGCTCTTTTTTTTAGCCTACCTTCTTGTATTTTTTTTCCCCACAAATGTAACTTCCACATTATTCTTCCCTCCTGGATTGAACTTGGGTTATTCCCACATCAGTTACAATTTCATCCTCTTGCTCGCTATTTGGATCTAGTACCTCTATTCAAAAAGCCTCTTATACTTGTGTCCCGTCAAATAATATTCATTGCAATTAAAACACAGCCCTTTGGTTCTTCTTTCTGCCATTTCTACTTGAGATAGTCACTTGAAAATTGGTGCTGGTTTGTTGCTCAAGCTGCTGGCTGTAGAAGCGCTTGCCTTCCTTCCTTCATTCACCATCTTGTTATTTTGATTGCCAGTAGAGATAGAACTACTGATTGTTGATTTTGGTGTTGTCCACCCAACTGAAATTCTGATAATACCAGGTTGCAAACACAGTTTTCTTTCTACAACTTTTGCAATGTTAATGGCAAATCTCCAATTTCCCAGTTGCTATATCTCCACCTCAATTCCAAGGCCTTCTACTATCCTTTTTGTGAATAAATTCACTTGTTAGCAAGATTTTAAATTGGTGGTCCTTGCTAACAAGGACTGGAATTGGCGTTGATACTCCACTGATGCTATTTGCTTCAAATTAGCCAGTTCTCTTAGAGGATTATTAGTCATGGGTGGTCCAAATCTTACATTGAACTGCTTCTTAAACGCTTCCCAATCTGACACTGTTTCTTCCTGCTCCACCTGATAAAACCATAATTGGGCTTCTCCCATTGGATGGAAAATTGCCAATTCCACTTTATCTCCTTCCGGGGTTTTCTGATTTTGGAGGAATTGTTTGCACCTTCTCAACTAAGCAACAGGTCTTTCGTCCTGTCAAAGGATGGAAATTCCAATTTGGGGTGCCATAGCACTAGCCGTCTCTTGGTTCGTTCTCCAGTCTTCTCCTTTAAATAGTTGCCGCTGCTTTGGTTACTGCTATTAGAACCAAGAACTCCATTCCTTCCTATTTCCTTCTTGGATTCTCAGACACGGCATGCGAACTCTTCCATCTGCTTCTCCAATGACTTCTGCCTCAAAATCATATGCTGTATAAAAACATCAAATTTGCTCACCGGTGTCTCTCAATTCACCCATGATAACAGGTTCTGGTACTAAGTTGACGTTGGATTTAACTTAGGATTTAGTTACAGACTGACTCATAGGGAAGTCCTCTCTTCTTGCCTTATTAGTGTTCATTCCCTTCCCAGGTTTGCTTATGCCGAATGAAAATATAGAAAGAGAGCTGTCTTTCACAGAACCTTTATAGGTTCTTTGATAATGTTTTTGGTTGTCTCATTGACTAGAAATATACGCTTTAAACAGGAATTACCGAAGTAGAAATATTAGAAATCATAGAGATTTTATAAACTTAAATAAGATAGGATCCCTCGAATTTAATTTCTTATTTAAATGAAAATTTTGAAATAATAACTTTTCCAAATAATATTGTTGACTTTCGGTCACACCCTTCTTTTCAGCTTATCTTGTTGTATGTTTAGTTTTCCCACAAATGCATCTTCCACATCGCAGTTAACCAAAGATATCGTTTCTTCTTCCAAGCCTCAACTAACAGAAGTTGAAATGTTCAACCTACTCAAAACTAATTATTGCTGCCTGCTAAGAATCTACTTGCGTGTTTATCCTACATTAATCTTATAGCAGTAAGGCTTGCTGCTAGAGGCTTTAATATGATCTTTGGGATTTTGCTCATAGATTATGACCATGTTGCAGCAGACTTATTCCTTCCCTTTGTATGGCTGGTTGTGCACAGTGTAGACAACTAACCATTCATTTTGGTAAATGTGTCCTGTTGAAAGGACTTTTCATCTGCCTTTCTGGTGATACAAACAAATTGGCCCTTGCTCTCTATTGTTCCAAGATATGTTGGGCTTACAAATTGCAACTTGTTTCTTTCTTGTATGGGAATTTTCCTCAATTTACCTTCTCCATTTTGCTGCAGGAGAAGCTTTTTGCAAGTAAAAATAAAACAGAGGCTTCAGTAGGAAAGAAGTTGAGGAATGACATGCTCCCAGAGATTGAGAAGGTTCATAAGGTAACTCGAAATATCTTATGTCAGAACATGTATATCAGGAATGAGTAAGGTGTATCTTTGTACTACATGTTGCTTTTCCTAATTTCATTTGCTGTCCAGTTCTTTCCTTGAATCAATTATTTAGTTCCCCTCTTCTTCTGTTTTTGCTCAGAGGAAAGAGAAGTTGTTGAAGAAACAACACAAGCAAGCTTTGCTTCTTGATAGCTTCCTAAATATGGATGGGCTGGCAGCAGGTCGCTCCCTTCGTGACAGGAAACCTGTCACTTACACTTTTGGTAAGAGCTACTGCCCTTGCCAGGGATTTATCTCCTTGCTGCCATTTCCCTCATGGTAGTGTCTGTCTGGTAATCATTATCAACCAAAGTTAAGCATATTGAGAGGCATGAAGCTATAAATAATGTTATGGTTTTGGTCCTGGTGGAGTGCCATTTTTTGTAATATATCTGTGGTTTATAAAAAGTTAAATTAAGAATTTTATCAATATTCTTTCTTTTCTTATAGCTGAGCACACGTTCTAGGAATTTCAATGATATAAAGTTTTGTTACTTTTCTCTTCAAATGAGTTTTACTAATACTCTCAGTAATGTTTAACACTAATTTTTTAAAAGTATTTTTGGTTAACTTATATAGTCTTGACTTAGTGCCATCGACTTTTCTGTTTTGAAAAGAGAAGAGAAGGCGTAAAATCAACTCAAATATAATGACTGACAAACTCTATGCTTTTTACAAAAACTTTAAATTTTAGGTGATTAGTGACAACTCTTTGCATATACTGGAACTGCCTGAATTTTAATTAAAATGTGGTCTCAAAGAAATAATAGCACCTTAATTATGGTGTTGATTTTTTGACTGTTATTTCTGTAAAATTCTAGCAGATCAATAGTGGTGGTGAAAGTTATGACAACATGTATTTTGAGGCCTGATTCATACTTCTAATTATTTTGCAGATGATTATGATCGGTCAATCAGTGAGGCTATCAAAATAACCAAGTATGAAGTTTATGACACAGTCTTGACATTTTTTTAATAGCTTGTTTCTCATAGGAACTTCTGTATACCTACATATAATTGTACGATCTAAAATTAGTAGTTCTGTTTGTGGAATTTGTGTATAGGCGAAAGCCACCATCACCAGAGCATATTCAAAGAAGAGATGGTGTTGCCAGACCAGAAATTTCTACAAATGGTAGATGGAATGGTCCTTCACAAACTCCCTCACATGGCACTTTTAACTTGACATCTCCCGATTCACCTGACTATGATGACATTGACGAAGACCATAGGCTTGATCCACTCGACAGAAGGTAAGAGCAGTTCTATTTCCAGTTTCTTATTGCCAAAAATCTCCTTATATCCTACCATGGTTTGCAGTAACAGGCGAAGACAGAGGCCACAACGATACTCAACAAAAGAGTATGTTGAAGCAGTTTCAGATAATGAGGCAGATTTTGACAGTGATGATGACATAGTTGGAGAGGCTGTATATGATGATGAGTATCTGAGGAAACGTAAACAAAGGAAGCTGTCTAGTAGCTCTGAAGGAGATGAGGAATACCAGTGGGATGAAGAAAATGGTGAAGAAGAGGAGGAGGAGGAAGAGGAGGATTCCTTAAGTATCAGTGAGGAGAGTGATGGGCCACGGAAAATTAAGAAATTGCCAGGTCGTACTCGGAGGGAATCTAAATTACGATCTGTTGATGAGATCCAATCAGGTCTAAGACGCAGTAAAAGGGCAACTAGGAACCGGATTAATTACCGGCAGTATGAACTCTCTGAATCAGAAGCTGAATCGATTAAACCCGAAAAATCAAATGCATTAGATGAACACTCTGTTGCAAGTGAGGATATGGAGTATTCATCTGAAAGTCAAGATTCTGATGGCATTGATGGTGACCAGGATATGAAAATCAGTCTACCTGCTGATAATTGTACGGAGGCAGCAGAAAAGGAACAAAATCAGCCACTTGAAAAGTCTAATAGCCCGGATCAAGATCAAGATCCAGATCAAGATGAAGGTGAAGGTGTGAGAAAAAGACGATTCCTTGACCTTAATGAAGTTGCCCCAGGTTCTTGTTTTGATGATGGTCCAAATGCAATAATAAATGATGAAGATAGAGGTGATTTTTGAACTGCTCTCTTTACCAGAAAGGAAGATTTGCTGTCTCCTCCCAGGAAGGTTAGTGTATGATATTAGAAGTTACAAATTTTGCAATTATGATCAGAGTTCTTCTGTGGTGTAAGTTAAAGCAACCTTGATGCGATTCATCTGGGATTTGCAGCAGGAACAACCTGGTGCTGAGAGTTCTTAGAGTAGGTAGTCATTTTTTAGTATGTCTACAATCATAGAAAAACTTGAAATAGGTAAATGAGAATATGATGGGAGTTCTTTAGTTAATCCGATTAATGTACAATAACCTTTAACTGATATTGTAATTGAAACATTTGGCTTTTAGACGAGCAAGCCCTGTAATATCTTTGACAACCATGGCTGTTATCTATCTCCTAAAAGTTTTGGTGGTTGATTCTTTGAAGATTGTTCAGTTCAGCTGAATTTTTAATATATGTAATGGGTCAACGGACTCAACGCTTCCTAACATATTAGCAATGTTTCAGTCTTCATTCATTACATTAGCCTACATTATCTGTATCACATTGGCAAAATGTTCATCTTCCTTTTCTATTGTTTTCTGCTATGAAGCATTTCATTTAGTTGTTGGATTTTGTATGGAGTACTGGGCAACAAACAAATTGTTTAGGATTGCTACGTTATTAACAGACAGTTGTAATCTGGACCACAAAAATTGTTCTTAAGAGACCCAAAAATGTTATTTGCCCTCCAATACAAACAGGGGAATTACATTATACGGTTTCCATTTCCCTGCAGCCACCCATTTTTCCCAACAGTAGTTTCACACTTCTCACGATCCACTTCTTTCTTTTGTGTGTGTTTTTCACTGTTTTCATTTTCCTGCTCCAGGGCAGCTTCTTTAGCTGTTTCAGCTGTCTATGCCTGCCTTATCTGCTTGTTTCCTAGATGATTCTTTACCAACTCTCTTTAACTGCTGCAAATTCCTTCTCCTTGGCAGCGGCTGTTTCTTTCGTTTCCTAAGTGCTCGAACCAAATTTTGAAAGACATTTTTCGACATCATACAATGGAGACTCGGGCATAGGGTTCTCTTTTTATGAATGGTTTTTTTGCAGGTCAAATTCAAGGTATTTGGTAGATTTGTGGATGCTATTCATATGGAGTGGATGAATGTTGACTTGATAAGTCAAGTTACACTTCTATAGTTCTAGAGTCCTAATTAGAAGTGACAATTAAAGGCCATGTTTGGTATCCCTGCGATTTTTGGTTTCTGTTTCTTGTTTTTTAAACCACAGAAACTAATAAAAACAGCACAGAAATTAATAAAGACAACATACTAATACAGCACAGAAACTCAAAAAATAACACAGAAATCAATAAAACTATTACAGAAATCAATACACATACACAAAAACAAAAACAAAAAACAAAAATGAGAAGTGATACCAAACATACTCTAAGTTTTTAATTTGAGTCAAATGTTAAATAGTTTAGTTGGTTTAAGTTTGAATTGTAAGTCTATATATATGAACTTATTGTTTTCTTTTTTCTTATCTTTTTTTTGCGATAAGTTATATATTGAACAAAAATAAAGACTTTTACAACCACATTACATATAAAGCTATTGGTTGTTTATTGTGATTGGCCTTTGTTACCATTAACCTCTCTTCAATCTATTTAGTTTATTGGCATTAGACTAAATAGATTGATAAGGGATCTATTTAGTAATTAGGGAGGCAGGTGTTGGTTGTTTCCTAAAACTCCTAACCTTTCTCTTGGAACTTGCTCCATCAAAGCCATAACAATTTTGATGATAGGCTTTGTTTTTTTACATTTTTTGCTTCCTGTTCTCCAATTTAGCAGTGACTTCTGATGGGTTGGAACGTATAGTTCTTCCTGACACAGAGAATCTCCCTTATGAGTCCCAGATTCCCATGAATGATTTGTTCCATATTGGCCTGAGAGTTTCTGAAAATTCTTTTATTCCTTTCTTCCTAAATGATATAGACAGAGCAAGATAAGATAACCGAAAGTATAGTAGTCTGAGGACCTTTCTTGTTAATAATATTAGACAGCAAAGAAATGGTTTCAATAAATGGGATTGGTTACAGCTAAGTTGACAAAGTTCTAGGGTTGCAATCCAAACCTGTGTAGAAACAATTCAATTAAAAAACAAATGATCATCGTTCTCAAGTTAGTTATGACAGAGGCAATATGTGTTGGGGATAATGGGAGGGTAGGTGCGGTCCATGGTACTAAACTTATTTAAAATGGAAAGCCATAACAAGAATTTGTGAGATGGGTAAGAATATGGGTTGAAGTGATAACCTGTAGCATTCCAAACTATCAATTTGGTTCCGGTAATTTAAAAACTATCAATTTAATCCCTAAACTTCTATTTTAATTTCACCATTAATCTTTCCATTAAATTTTGTTAAATTTTGCTAACGTGAATAGATTTTTTAAAATATAGAAAGTTGACAATATATTAGGAAAAACGACGTTGTTTTTACACTTAATAAAATAACGATGCTTTGTCAAGGGAGAGGCACACATTTGTTTGATTTAATCAAACTATGAACAAAACAACGTCGTTTTATTTTTTAATAATAGATCGTCTCTCCCCCTTCCTCCTTACTTCGCATGCGTCTCCTCCCTGGGCTTTCTGCCTCGCGTTTTTTGGGTCCTGGCTTTGCTCTGTTCGCCATCTTCCAATTTTGTCATTGTCTTCCTTGATTTTGATCCTACATTCTCTAGATTTTCGACTACAAGGTATCCCTAAATTCCAAATAGGCTTGTTAAACTACAACTATTAGAATGTTATTCTTCATCCACTAAATAGGTAGTAGTGGATTAAGAGCAAGCCCATTATTTCCGTCCTTTGATTTCCATTCTTTAAATCCCCAATTGTATGAAGGTCTTCAACCAAACAGTTCGTGAAATGCAAGTTTTCTGCTTCTCTCTATTTTATTTATTTCCCTTCTTTTCTTTGATTTGCTATTCCATTCCTGAATCATTTACTTAATGCCATTGATTGTTTGTTTGATTTTCATTTTCTGCCCATTGGATTTCCAAAATGGGGGAGGTCAATCTTATGGCCTTGAAGTTTCCTAAAATCTAAAAGAAGGTATTGCATTTTTCTGCAGAGGTTTTCTAATTATTTCTGATTGTGTCCCCATACATTCAACATATATACAAGAAATATGCTTTAATTATAAACATATTGGCATTAAAAGTTGACAAGAGAAATTCTGAAAGCATTAACTAAGAAGGGCTATGGGACTTCCTTTGTACTTGTTGTGGCTTTTTCTTGCTGGATTCAACTTTGGTAGACCTTATGTAACAGGAAATTGGTGTTAGAAACAAAATAACTCAAGATAGTTGTTAGAAACAAAATAACATGCAATTAGGGTTTTGATTGCTAGTATGGAATGTATTTAGTTTGATCTTTATTTGTTGATTTAATAAATGATACATGCTTATGAACTTGAGTGCTCTTGTGAACTACATGCATTGAGGCATGATTCAATACTTTTTTATATGCATCCATTTTCTCTAATCCAAGGCAATTATTCAGCCACTAAAAGAGATAACAAATTCAATCATGCTTGTTCTGGGCTTTTTCAGTAGGAAACTTCTGATAATCAATGTCCTATACCTATCTTTAGTTGTATGATGAAAGTGATTTGTGAGATTCAACGTCTGTTATTTTCAATTTTCCTTATGAATGATAACTAAATTTCATATAGGTGGCAAACCAGAAGAAGCAAAAGTTGATGGAGATTCCTTGGTTCAACTGGGTAAAGGAGGAACTGTGGTTATGCTGTGTAGAACTTATGGTAAAAAGGGTGACCACTAGACATTGAGATGTCCTTCCAAGGATCTTACTCCACCATTTGAAACTTTTATTGATAAGCCTTCTGCAGTAGAGGCTTTGACTACTACATCTGTCATAAGCAAGATAGCATAAATTCCTGTAGAGAAGAAAAAGAGGAAAAGGTGGCAGCCTATAGTCATGTTGTAGGGTCAACGTGTACTGAAATTATTTGTGTAACGTATATATTTATATTGCAATCTATATAGATGTAACTGGTGTAACATACATTTTATTAAGCAATAAATTACTTTCCTTTTTGATAACTTTAAAGTTGACTCAGTATAGTGTAAATGTTATTATTTTATTAATGAATTCATAATCACAATAATAGACTTGTGGCAAATGTTAATGTTGTGTCACATTTTTTAAGTTGACCTATGATGAACAAAATCATTACAGAGTTTGAAATGGTGATAATTATCATAACATTGATGTCTTAGCATACACTACCACGTAATGTGGTTAACATTTAAACACAAAATACATCAGGTTTATAATGCAACAAACTTTTAAATACAAAATACACTATTTTCTATAATTTAGTCAACATTTAAATACAAAATAACCCAATTTAATAATGCCAAGTGAGTGGTTTGCCACTAGGTGCAAAAGTACTTGACTTTGTTTTATTTACATTTTTCTTCCTCTAAACTACTATAGCATTAACAGACTGTTTTCCTTTTTCTAGTACAACATCAACTACAACACTCTTTTGGGATGAAAATTGTCCCTATAAGGAATAGAATAATATGTTAGTGCTTTTAATAAGAGAATTCACAATATTTTAAGTAAAGATACGTACCGTTTGTGATGTAGATATGCCAATTGTAGGATGCTAGTATGATCGCATCTGTCAGCTTTCGCATCGAAAATGTAGATATGCGGATGGGAAAGGGAGGTCAGGCTGCCGATTCCGACATCGACAGGGCCTCTAGTTCACTGATCAGCGGACCGATGAGCCATTCAATACGAACAAACTGCGTATGAGCTCTATCAATAGCGAAGCCGCAATCCAGACAGAACCCGCTGCTTCGCAGTAGGCCTAGCCCTCTCGTGGGTGAATTCGATCGTTTTCCTTCATTTTCAAACCCGGTCGAGCATCACGAGCCTCTTCATTAGGTTTTAAACGACCCAACACCTTTCCTGACACAAATCACAAGGAAGCCTCCTCCGATGGAGTTGCCAAATCTTGGAGGCATCAGAGGTTCATTTCTCGCAGGCAATGCGATTTCGGACGAGATGTAAAGGTAATTAAAAAAAGAAGGAAGAGGGGTCAAACACGAGGACTTCCTAAGAGGTCACCCATTCTAATACTAATCTTGCCCAAGCATGTTTAACTTAGGAGTTTTGATGGGATTTGTTGCATTAATGCTGGTATGATCGTACTGGTCAACTCTCGTGGCGAAATTATGGATAGGCGGACAGGGCAGGGTACCGACTGTCGGTTGGCATTGGTACGGCTCTGGCACGAATCATGAGGAAGCCTCCTCCGACACCGTTGTTGAGTCTTAAAGGCGTCGAAGGTCCATTTCTCGTAGGCCTGCGCGCTGTGCGATTTTAGACAGGGCGTAAAGGGAATTATAAAAAAAGGAGGAATGAAAAGCTACCAAGAGATTGGGGGTACAAGAAAGATCATGCTTCAAACCAAATAATAGGTGACATC
>JAOXYD010000007.1:11079868-11096913 GCA_028565735.1 Pinacopodium congolense
ACTACTGTTTCGACTCTTGAGTCTGAAGCTGTGAGTCTCAGAGTTGATCCTGCTGAATCTGTGTTAATCCCTTCAGCTGCTGTTTTGACTCCTGAATCTGTGAATCTGAGTGTTGCAAATGCTGATGAAGACTATCTTAATTCTTCCACGTCCGATGGATCTACTCTTGAACAGATGTTTGAAGAAATTCAGGGTATGGGTAATTCTGAATATATTACCTGGCTTGAGTCATGGCTTCTGTCATAACTGTCTTTTACTATGAGTTTGTGGTTTGAACCTTCTTTACCTAGTCTAGGTCTCATTTAGTCTAGGTTGTCAAAGAGTATGTATGATCAACGCATACACTTTGTAAGAAATTTGAAATGTAATTTCTGTATAAATGTGGATTTACAGCTTCAATAAATAAATGCACTTGTTTCATTTTCCTTTTATCAATTTGTCATTTTAGCCTCTCTCTTTCTTTTTTTTTAAGATTTGTAAATAAGTCATGTTTATTATCATTTTCAATTTCGATTTTTATTTCTTATTTTTTAAAATATAAAAATTAATAAAAATAATTAAAAAATCGAAAAAGTGAAAATATTAATACAATATAAAAATTTAAAGAAACAGTATAAAAATCTCAAAAATACATAAAAATTAATATATATATATACAAAAATTAAAAATAAAAGTGAGAAGTGATCCTGAACGTGATATTAATTGCTACTAATTCTCAGAAGAAGATGCATAAAAACTGATTATGAACTAAGCTTTCATATAAACAATAAACTTCTCATCAAATAAAACTAAATTTATCGTAATTTATCTACAGGATTTATGATGCCTTCATGGAAGAACACAAATTATGTTCTTGATTGCCTTGCACACGAGCGCTTAACTAGAGAAGGAAAGATAGGGGAACAAAAAGGAAACAACCTAAGAAAAGCTACAGAATGAATGAATTTGAATGAGAATTCTGCATGCATAAGCAGGGATCAGTCTGTCCTTTTTCTACCACGACTGTACAGCACTTGATGCTACCACGACTACAAAACTTCTATTCCTCTATTCTACTCTAAATTTCTAATTCCTGTCTTGTGGATAATCACCAGTCAATAGAATTCCTCCATAAATTGTCATCTCATGTTGCAACAATGGGGCCTTCCTGACTTCTGCAATCTGTCCCAAAGGCATGTCATCTGCCTTGGAGATTGGTAGTGTGCTGTATAATAATCCTCAATGCATCCAAACTGACAGAACTTCAAGCTATGTACATATTGCACAGGCTTTGAACTGTTAAACTGCTCCACCCACATTCCCATACTCACATCTTCCATCTTGAACAGCTGCACAAAGGATAATATCCTTCCAATCAAGGGAAAGTAGAAAAAGTGATATAGTAAAAAAAAAAAAAACCTCTATAAGGATACAATTCTTCATTACATGGAATCAAATAATTGTAGCAATTGCAAATAATTTACCCTCAGTTTATGTCTCTCAAACTCAGAAACAATGAAGTGTGCGATATTTGATGATAAAATGTAGCCTGGTCCATTTGCATAGGGTGGATAAACTTCTTCTGGCCACTCCTGAACCACCACCAAACAGAAGTAATAGGAAGACAGCGTCAATATAACAAACTACGCAATTAAATCAGAAAATTCATGCTAAACACAACTAAGCAAAACTGGAAATGAAACAAATGTGAACCACAGATACTAACTGTTCTATTTTAAAACCAGATCTATCCTCCGGGTTGTTATCAACAAATACTAATACAGTCACAATCTATCCATGACAAACCAAAATTTCGAAATAATCACCAGAAATTGAAAAGAAAAACGAGCCATGCTGTTGTTCTTTCTTTACCAAGTAAAGACTTGATCAAGAAAGAATCACAATAAAGTATATTCTTGTTACCCCACAAAGAAAGAGATTTTAATCATGACAGGAACCGTGAAAGAAAGAGGTGGCAGAGCATTCAAGTTACAGAACATGGCATGATCCTGAAGCTTTGCACAACTATTACAAAGAGGGAATGCAGTCCCCTCCATTTTCAGGTAAGAACCTCACATCAAAATTCTGGGACAGATTTTTAAAATGCCTCCTTAAAGAGCTTAATTAGTAGCCGTTTAATAGAACTAAGGGCTTGAGTAAATAGAGATATCAAACCTACCTCATATGTCACAGCCCATTTACCATGTCGCAAAACTTTATAGTAGTAATTTATATTTCCAATGTATAAGTTTCTGCCCCATGGAACTTTCCTTGCTTCATTGATGACTGCATCCACTCTTATAAATGTGTCATCATCACCCTTCATAATGTACTTTGCACGAGCTGTGTGGACCTGAGAACAACAGACAATGCAATTCAAATAATCACTAGAAATAACAAGCAGATTAATTATTTTCTCCTGCCCGTATGGAATTTTCTGTCACTCACCCCATATTCACAGATAGCAACTGTTTTTAACACCACTAGGTCGTAGTTATCCATGTAAGGCACTATAACAATATCCTCAAAAAATTCTGCCTCCTTCTTCAGCTCAAAGTTTACTTCTTTCCGAGGATGCTATCCCAACATCAACAAGAAGTGTTAAGTCTACATCAATTTGGAGATACCATGTTAACGACTAATCACTAAAGGTGCAGGAGCCGATAATCTTCACATACCAGCGCCACAAAGAAGCGGGCCACTGCATTTGAAGATTTAATGAGACTATGCTGCATCCAGGACTTCCTTATAGCCATCCGCTCAGCAAAATGGTTACCTGCAGAAAGAACCCCAATAAAAAGTTTTATGGATCTCTCGGGAAGCGGTGGGGCTCTCCATCTGTTTGACATCTCTAGATGTCTCTGAGGAGCAAAACTAGGATGAGTTGTGGGCAATGAAGCAGCAAATATAGACTGGACATCAATGTCCCCGTTCACAGTAAGTCCGGTGGCATCCTCAAGAGTAAATCCCTGCCACCGATACCAAAGAGTATCAAGAAGTATCCACATTGACCCTGACATTCAAGTGGTATAGGGTATTACTCACAGTGCGATAGGGAAAAGAGGTGATATGCCTTCCATCCACATTAACATGATAACCCTCCAAACCAGCACTAAGAGTTAAAGCAAACAACTTCTCCTCTGTAAATGGGAATGACCAGTCACAAGCCACCCTTTTGGATCGGCCAATAAGCCTTTTTAGCCACCAAGTTGCCTTTGACTCCTCTGAGCGATTGTCATCGTCACGGATCCACTTCTCACACTTGACATGATTGTCAACTGCAGCCATTACGAAGGATTAGCCATTGGTAGAAAGACAACCAAAAAAGCTAAGCCAATTTCTCTAAAACCTATATCGTCAGCTCAAGAATCGATAACTATTAATACACATCCGAAATGCCCAGTAACGATGAAAAGTCTTGAGGGAAAAAAAAAGTAGTACTATGCACACGCTATTATTCATCGAACCCAAGAACAAAGTAAAACTGAACTCACCAGTCTCTTCATTAGCCTTAGACTTCCCTCCCTCACATCTCAAAGCTGTTCCCCACTGCATTCTATAACAAGTATTCTGCTCAATCACCGGCTTTCCACTCCAATCGCCTTTAATTCTTGGATTGAAATGCAAAATCCTTGGTGGGTCTTCGCCTTCCACAGTCTTCAGACCTTGCAACTCCATCATAAACTGTGATACCATCAAAGAATCACCCTCTTTAATCAGTGATATCTTTGGATCATGCTCCGCATGAGCAGCTCTCGGCTTCCCCACCAATGATATATGTGAGCCCAAAGTTAGGCCACACGGCAACTCCATAACTTTCCCGCGCTCAAAGAACTCAGCCTCGGATAGCAAAACCGAATGGGGACAATTTTCTGACTGGTTCTCAGA
Source organism: Pinacopodium congolense (assembly GCA_028565735.1). Classification (NCBI taxonomy): domain Eukaryota; kingdom Viridiplantae; phylum Streptophyta; class Magnoliopsida; order Malpighiales; family Erythroxylaceae; genus Pinacopodium; species Pinacopodium congolense. The sequence goes on from JAOXYD010000007.1 coordinate 11,083,736, forward strand.
TTTCTTCACGTCCACAATCTGAACCAAACTAGCTTTAATCTCTTCCCATACCTTTCTGCCAACCTCCCAAGCAGTTTTTGCATTCTTGTGGAGCTCCAAAGATCCATCTTTTTTACTGGGATCGAAAGTTTTGACGTCAAAAACCAAATTTGATAAAATTCTATCGGGTTGCACACCGTTTTCAAAGCTGTAGAGCAGGGGCTGAGTCGGCTCGGCCAAGTTCTTGGAAACCCGTAAAAGAGGTCTAGCAGGAGCATCCTTGTCCTGCAAACTCTCTTCACTTTGAAGGATAAAAGGACGAGTTAAGGGTTCTTGTGACACAGAACCCAAGCCACTGTTGAACACAAATGGAATTTCTAAAGTAACGAGAAGTGCATACAGCAACCCGACGCCAATCAGGAAATGAATCGATCTTTTCCTGCTCAAAGACAATAACATATCGAATCTATCCAGTTTTATCTCGGATTTCCTTCTCTTCATTTCCACAAAAGAAAAAAGAATTCGAACCCCAAAACCAGAACGACAACAAAAAATCCAATCTTTTAAAATTCAGGTTTTAGAAGAAATGCAAGAAAGTAATGATACGAAGGAGTAGACAGAAGAGAATTAAATCCACAAGAGAGAGGGATGCAAGAGCGAAGGGTCTGGAGAGGAAACTGATGGCTTTAAGGGGAAGATTTTGGGCAGGACAGTCCCTCTCTATTTTGTTTTTCTCTTTCTCTATTCAAGAAGACAGTTCTAATTTTCCGGGAAAGAGAGGGAAACAGAACGAAAGTGGGGCCTGTTTTTAAATTGTGATAAGAGAACCGTTTGGACACCGGCAATATGCAAGGAAAATTAAAAGATGCTAACGATAATCCTTAATTGCTGATTATTGTCTTCTTCTTCTTTTTTTTGGGGCAATTTAATAGATACTTTGTTACAGATTATATTTTTAAAAAGTAAAAATTTAAATTAATTGACTTAAATATGGAAATTAAAAGATACGAACACTTCAAATCTAAAATATTAAATATTTACATTTATATTTATACTTGAAACAGAATTATTTGACTAAAGGGTTTATAACATGATACGGTCCGTTTGATTCGGATTTGGTTTTCGAATTTGGTTTTCAGATTTTTTAAATATAAAAATCATTAAAAAACATTATTAAAAAAATATACTAATGTAATATAAAAATCGAGATAAACAACATAAAAATTTATAAAAATACACAAAATTCAATATAAAAATACAACAACTACAAGCAAAAATCACAACAAAAAACTCAATCAAACAACCCTAATTATTAGAGCACATTTGATATTACTTCTCGTTTTTATTTTTTATTTTTGTTTTTGTGTATGTGTTTTAGTTTATGTGATATTGTTATTAATTTCTGTATTATTTTATGAATTTTTGTGCTATATTAATATATTGTCTTTTTCGATTTTTGTACTATTTTAATTAATTTTTATGTTTTTAAAAATAAGAAAAAAATGTAAATAATACCAAACCAGGCCTGAAGTTACAAATGATTGCACCTGTAAAACACATTATTTTTAAAAGCAACATAGTTAAAAATACTAAAATTGTCTTAATTTCAAGGTTTATAGCATTTGTTCATATAAAATAATAATTAAGTAGAATATCCCATCACATTTAATTATTTAAGGTTCCGCTCTTTTAATTTAGCGCGATAAGTCTAAGAGGTAGACATGAGAGTGAAGAAATTTATATATTAGATAAATCAAGCCACTCAAAATATTTATTAAATCGCATATCTTTCAATGAAATTTGTTACAAAGCTAATATTCGATTTTAGAATTTGTTAGCTTATTATTTAATTAAAACTCCTAATATTTGTCTTTTAACTAAATTGAATTATTCCATCTCAAATTAATAAAAAAAGACACAAGTTCATGAATGATATAATATTTTCATTTTTTAAGAAATGAATTAGGCAATTACTATATCATCATTAGTAGGTTGGAAATTGCCTAATGTCAAGCATTATTAGCATTGAGATATGGAAGTTCAAAAAATAAAATACATAATTAAAGGTGATACCAACAAAATTTATATATTATTATTATTATTATTAATTTTAGTTACGGCAAGAATTCTCAAATAAATTAATTCTTTATTATAATATTTCAAAATAAATATTTTTGAATAATAAAAATATGTAATAATATTTTTACTAATTTCTTAAAACACATTTTAAATTTAAAATTAAATAATAAATCTGATTTCGTTATGTGATAATAAATTCAGAACAAAGTTCTATCCGATAGTCCAATTGGCGGAATTTCAATCGGCAGATCACGTAGAATTTCTCATTTTATCATATATCTAATTAATTAATTGATTGTGATACGTGGAATGTTACCTGAGTAGGTGTCAACCTGAGTTGAAAGAAAGGTGGTATAAAAGACACCTGTCTACAATTTTTTTAATTTTTTATTGTTTTTAAAAATCAACGAATGTATTCCCTTTAAAAAGATTCAACAAGTTCACGTAGCAAACGGAAAGGAGCTTTTCTAGCTCCACTATTGCCGATCGGCATCACGATAAAATAATATTATCTTAAAGAATATATCCACATTCGGATGTTCTAAATCAATTGAAAATAAATTATTAAAATAAAAATAAAAATTTAAAGATTACTTATTTAACAATATTAAATACAACTCTTTAATTTATTAAATTTTTTTTATATTAAAATGTTTATATATTTTATGATGTGAAATGGTGATAATTATACCATTGTCTACATCAATAAAATTAACTATAAAGTTGATCATTAAAATATATTTACATATAAATTAAACTTTATGATATTTTATTGATATTTTAATACTTTTAGTTAATATTACAATTTTAAGTGAAATTATGGATTTAAAATAATAATTTATTTTTATTTAATTACAGTATACATTTTAATACTCTTGTTTGTTATATAATAATGTATTAAATATCGTATCGGTACTAGATTTGTCTTTAAAATAGTATTATATTAATACCGTTTAAGATAATTTTTTAAAATTATAAATTAATTCTTAAATTTTATAAAATTTGTAAAATAAATTATAAATATATTATATTGTATAGTTTTTAATTTAACTTTAAACTTAAAAAGTTAAAATATAAAATTTTTAAATATTTTTATTTTTATTTTTATATATTGATCAATTCAGCGTGTATCGACAGGTCGATATTTAAATCTAAGATAAAATATTTTAATTTCATACCGGCCGATTCTGCCCCTCCCCAGGTATTTAACGCTCTGTTGTAGAGGTGGGAGTTCTCGATAAGCCGAGAGTTTACTTCAGCATTGCTGCTATTACTGCGTATGCCTTATGATGAGAGTCAATCGACGCTAACTCAGAGATGGAAGTTGGAACTAAAGAAGAGGTCAAGCATATTCAGTTTTAGACCATACTATTATCATATGAACAACATTGGACCGCTTAAAAGGAACAGTCAAACGCTTCAGTTCCACAAATCTTGGAATTGGGTTTGGATTTTTATTTCATTTGCTCATGTATTGTATTGATAATAATCATATATCACGTTTTATTGACTCATACCCTCAATTTGGTGGTTAAACTTCCAATTAAGCCTTGTCAATAGATTGGGAGCGTAAAAATTAATATTAACATTTAATTTTTTAAATAAAATCGTATGTAGACATTTCTATGAGAAAATGAATTGTCAACATTACGTTATTATAAATTTTATTTAAATAAAAATGATAATTATATTAAATTTAATTAGATAATGATAATGATCTATTTATACTACTAAAATATTTTAAAAAATATACTATTATGTTTTGTCTAAATAAAATTATTATATAAACAAATGTTAACTTTATAAGTTAGTTTTTATACATGAACATGTTAAAATTTAATAAAAATTTTAAAAGTGAATTCATTTATAATTTACTAATTAAAAAGATGTTTGGTATTGTTGTTGATTGGGATTATTTATTTATTGTAGTTTTTATATTTTTATATTGATTTTTATTTTTTTATAATTTTTGAGATGTTTTTTTTGTTTTTGTATTGTACTAGTTTTTTTTTTGGTTTCTATATTTGGAAAAATAATAAACTAAAACAGAAAAATAGGCTTTGAATTTTAATAAATTTGGACAAAAGAGAAAAGAATATTTGAGAATAGTTTAGAACATTGTAACATATATATTTTTTAAGAAACTATACCAAACGAAAAATGTGAGTCAATAACTAATTTATCATATTTTAATTTCTACAGTATATGATATTAATTTAATACTTTTGTTTAAAAAGAGATATATTTTGTCAATATACTTAAATAAAAATAAAATAAAAAAATTTTACCAAATGAAAAATACTTATAAAATATGATAGTTACCGTGTAAATTTAAAAAAAATGAAAAGCAGTTAGCCATTCATTATTCACAAAAGTATATACAAAAGAGGATTAAAAACAGAACCTCCAGAGGAGTAGAAGGAATACAAACTCGATGATTAATTCCAAGCCGATTAAAGACTCTCAGCTTCCATAGTTGCTGGTAAAAGAGCTGCTTCTTTACAAATTAGCTATGAAAAAGTGTGTGGCGCGGTTTTCAGCAGGTCATTCTGGTCGTTCCCTAGAACTACAAACTATCAGCTGATCCTGTATGTTACTCAAGATCTCCATTAGCAACCTCTGATTCTTGAATTCCTTTCCAACCAGATATGATAAATTTCTGCATAATAGGAGATTTTAAAACCGATGTAATTTGGAGATCCATCCAACTATATCTGTCCAGTAAGAGGCATTACGTTGGAAGTTGTATTGCATCTGTCAACTCTGCCATATGAAATTGGTATAATTGCATTGGAAGAATAAGTGAGCAATGGATCATCCTCTCTAGAGCACAACATACAGGTGAGGGGATAAATTTTTGTTCATTGATTTGAAGTGACCCTTAAATTCCGACAATACAATATAGTTATACCATTTCAGCAATGCTGCTTAAACATACAAAGTAGATCAACTTAAGGACCCGTAGATCTAGGAGCTGTATCGAGTTTCAGGTTGAAAAGAATAGGCAAAAGATTCGTATCCTTGTTTGATAATATTTTGTTAAGGTATTATTTTATGTTTAAAATTTGTAAAATAATTTAATTTATCTTTTAATATTATAAAATAGTATAATTTGTTCTCTAATCTGTTTAATATGATGAAAATTATTTTTCTAATATTAATTTTATCGATATTTTACTAGTTAACTTATATTTATATGGATAGATTTTCTTTAACATTTATCATATTATTTATGTGAATTTAACGAAAGATTATTGAATTGTCAATAGAGTTAGTGTTCATTTCACAAATTTTAGAAGACTAATTGTATAATTTTACAAATTTTAGAAAGTAAAGTGGTATTTTTAAAAATATTTGAAGATAAGTTATTTTCATAATATAAAAGACAAAATAAATCTTTTGCCAAAAGAATACTCTTATCTTTTTTCCAAATTTAAATGCGTTGTGTTAAATACACACGTGCATATGTATACATATATTTGATGTTGTTTTATAATTTTTTTTCCTCTGGTTAGGAAATTATCTTTATTGTTATTGGAATGAAAATTTTGAGAAAAGTAACCATGAATTATAATCATTATTTTTATTTTTATTTTGCACTTAAATTTAGAGTTAAAAAACATTATCAAGTACCCAAGTCCTCAATCACATAATGTTTGGTTTATGACACGATTTTATTGAGGTTAATCGTTTTGTAAGCAGGACTTAATTATATAGCCATTTCATAATAGTTAATAATAGGGTTGAAGATTCATTTTGATTATTAAGATTTGAATTAAAGTTAAAAAAATCTTAGCATTTAATAATATTTAAATAATATCCTAACATTTGTAAAAAGTTTTAAAAAACATAATATTTATAATATTTTAAAAACCCTCTGAAATTAATGAACACTCAATTTTCTGTTATAATCACGGTAATTCTTGATTGCGTGAGATTTTTTCTTAGGTTTAAAGAACACTAAATCCCCAAATTAATCCTCTTTTAACTTTTCAAATTTAATTTCTAAAATATAATTGGAGTGTTAAATAATCTTGTTGATATAGTATAAATTGAATAAAAATTCTACGATAGTACAATTTAATGTGAGTTTAATGAAATATTAAATTTTCGTAGTTTGAAAGTCTTTTTGATGTGTTTTATTAATATTAGAATATTTTTTAAATATTTTTCAGATTTTAAAATCTTATTAAATATTGTGAATCATTAAATTCTTTATAAACTTTAGCATAAATATTAAGAATCAAAATAGGCTTCAGCCTTATCCATAATTAATAAAAATGAAGTTATCTAAATTTTTTTCTACTTTAACAAATAATTTTAAGTATAATAAATATTGTTAATTACCAATATTTTATTTTTGAGATATTTAAGAAACAAAACACTTGTGAAATTGAATTGGCTGTTGACATAGTGGGTGAAGTAGCAGCCTGAGGAAGCTGTAATTTGGAAAGATGGATCATCGTGGGCTTTGCACGGAAAAAACTTCGGGATTTTATAAATGTAAACATTAAATAAAACAACACCCAAAGATTAATAAAATATAAAAAATAAATGAAAATGTATGGTAATTGATAAAAATTGTATTAATCAATTTTCGTATTTAAGAAAATAGAAAGAAAAAAACAGAAACGGAAAGATGAAAATAGAAAACAAAAACGTACTTGCTTGGGTGTCCAAATTAGAAAACTTTAGATGGATTTTTAGGTTCTTTTGGTGATTTCTTTTTGAGGATTTTTCTGGAATAGTATCGTGAGTTATATTTTGAGTGATTTGGAGTTTTTTTTTCCAGTGGGTAGTTAGAATTTGTAATTCTTTTTCTTTATTTAAAGTTTGTCTTATATTGTTGGATGTTTCCCTGTTTATTATGGAATATATTTTTTAAAATTTTTTATTGATTTTTGTTTTTCACCTTGTGATAATGTTATTAAAATTTTATATTATGTTGTTGAATCTCTTATTATGAAATATTTTTTTTCATCTTTTTGTAATTTGTAAGATAATTTTAATAATTGTTTCTAGTTATACTAGAGTTCTTATGTTACAATTTAGGCGGCATATTATTTCCTTGTAACCCAAGTTATGTATTGTCTTCATGTTTGTCTTTTAATCCTTAATTATCTTATTTATTAGAAATTTTAATGAGGAATGAAAATCCTTTTCTTAAAAAAAACCATTTATACCTAAATTTAATAGCTTCAACTCTCTTATCATATTAAATAAAGTTGGCATATAATTTTTGGTTTTCTTCCTCACACTTTTCCAACCTCCATGAATCATACTAGGATGCAAATGATTTTAATTTATTTTCCACATCTATATAATGAGTATTTAAAGTTCAACTGAAATTAAAAAATTCTACAATGTGGATAGTAGGTGGATAGATTCATTCATTTGATTCAATATAAACACTTGCATTACCTTTAAGTTGCCAAACTTTCCATTTGTAAGCTTATATACTTCCACAATCTCTTTAATTGAAGTAGCATCCCATGTTGTAATCCTTGTAAAAGAGCTCCCATTTCAATAAGTGGTCAAAATAAAGTTTGTCTATATAATATGCCTACAAGTAAATAAGTTTAACAATTGTACAGAATAACCACATTAATAAATATCCCAAGTAATATGATCAACAAGTTTGTGGGAAGTTTTGTGTACCATCAGAATAGCAACACATCCTCTAATAGCAATTGTGTGGTAACCTAATTCTATATCTTGATGAAACTTTCATATGTTTTGGTATAGATGATTGAGCATGAAATTTCTTTATGTAAGGTCATCATAGTCCTCGATGTCCACAACATTCACTAAAAAAATTGGTGGTGATTCCAAACATGCCATTGAGATAGAGGAACCCCCTTTAATAAGTATAGCAAAAACTGTTGTCTAAATTCATATTCAGTTAGACATTCTCTCATCTTGTTTACAACATAATTAATTTTGATAATTTTTTCCTCAACTAGTACTCATTCTGTAATTTTTCTATCAAGAAAATGTCTCCTCTCATCCGAACTTTACGTTGGCTGTTGGAAATGCCTAATATCCATCCAACACTGTCGATATATATGGGCTCTTTAACATTTTCTCTTATGGATAGTATGGCATGATGAGGATTAAATCACATGCATAACCAATAGCAGAAATCATGGTTGAGCTCAGATCTTTGAATACAAAAAAACTCTCCAAATCTCATTTGACAAACCCATGTCATTGCTATGCACTCAGTGAATGGATTAAGTTGAAAACCTTCTCTAAAGAGCACCTCACATAAGAGATTTACATGGTTTGTTATTACAACGTAAATAGAAAAACCTTATTATGTTTGAGGAGGACAACAATACACTCCCACCCAACTTTTATTACTATCTTATTTATTTTCTTACACAAAAAGGGGAAAGGATACTTTATAATGGAGAAAAGGGAGAACAACAAGCCTATGTATACGAACTTTCATGTCCATAAGATGCTTAATCCTCTTCGCTGCCACTACTTCATCCTCTAAATGGTGTTCCCTTAAACTATCGTAAAATATATAACACTTTAGTTATACTAGAAAATACAAGACCAAGATAAAAAGCACTGAAATGTATTGAATTAGACATAGTAAAATGAAGGGGTTAAATGTAGCCATTACAATATGGCATACATGTAGCACATGATCGTTCATTACAAGAGATCAAATGTCACAAGTCTTAAATAGCCATGTGGTTATTATAGGTCAATCATGTAAAAAATTGATGACCAAACTACTGTAAGGTTATGGCTTTCCAGTGAAATTCATTAGTTTCAATGTGTTGATTGACAACAGTGTAATTGTTGTCTTAATTAAGCACCATCAAGGAGTGACATTTGTTAGTCGTGGGTGTTGGACATTTTCTTATGGTTAGGATAGAACTAGTCCAAGAACAAAGTTTCTCAACTAGGCTGCAATTTATAAGGGGAATATCAAGTGCATATCAATCTCTAATTTTATTCTAGCATCCCTCTTTTTCTACTTCTATTCTTGGTAAGTTTTGAAGGGAAGAATGGTGTCATCCATATGTTTTAGTTATTTTCACTTTGCTTAACTTGAAATGTTTGGCAATACAAATCTATCTGTTAGGCTTATAAGTAAGACACTTTGTAAAGGTCTCAAGATGTTGATATTATATTAAAGAGAGATATATAGATGACTGCACTTGTACATTTTTTTTTTAATGATAATGGTTATAGGGTGAAATGGCTTCATCCTCTACAACTCAACCTACCATTCGCAGTCGTATGAGTGTTATTTACCATTGTGGAATTAAACCTAAATTAATAGTCTCTTAATCAGACAGTAATCCTGGTAGGAGGTTTTATAGATTTCCAAATTTTGGGGTAACCTAAACCAAAATCTATAAACCAGAGATGTCAAAATAGATAATTACTAGTTAATTTATAAAATATCTATTAGTTTATATATTCAAGTGACAAGAAGATATAAATACTTCTGCTGGTTGGATGAGGAGTTCACACCAAGGAGCGTTAAGTTATCAATAGCTTGAGGGAGAGGGTTCATGTCATGTAGCTTGGGAATCTAAAACATGCATTAGATATTAATCTAGGTTTCATGCAAAACAAGTTGAACTAATTGGGCTATGAAGTCAACACTTGTTGTTGTAGGTTTTGGTTGGATTCATCATTAATTTTTATATCCACAAGAAGTTATTTTGAGTTGGAATTAGATAGTTGAGTGTCTGTATGGATTGATGACTTTTGTTAGCTTTTAAACTGGGAAATGTAAGTGAGTTTTTAGACTCTATAACTTAGGTTTGGGTAGAAGTTATACCAGAAAATGGATAAAATAGGTTCTTAGAACTTATATGCCTCACCCAAGTCCGTTACAGTTATTATATTGAATCCCTGGTGTATTGATTTCCCACTCTATACACTCATTTGGAGCTTTGGTGTTTGTACTGTCAGGTAGGGCACCCATTGTTTATGGAATAAAACCCGAATATTGAATTTTTGGCAAATAATTACATCACATGGATCGTTCCATGGTACACAAACATTTCCAATGGTTGAATGTTTCCGGTCCTTAACTAAAGCACGCTAATTTGTGATTGTTTGTCCTGGTCATAAAAAAATAAATAATTAATATTTCAGCTAGTTCATTAATTCTTAGTTTATGATACAACCTTAAAGAAGTTATAAAAGGTCTTATGAAAATTTTGAATGTGACATTAACCAATTTTTTAAACCTTTCTCATTTAAATTAACTACAATTAATAGTTATTTAAATTAAAGCCATTGAACATCCTTGTGTAACAAATTTGAGTCACTTCATAGTTTTTAGTGTATAACATCATTACCTAGTCTTAATTTTGAATTATAAACTACTAGTTCCTATAAACTATATAAGTGTGAAAAACAATTTAAGCAGGCATCTCCTATCAACGCTAGTGGAATCAAAGGTAGTGTCTTTGACATATGAATCTATCTTGAATATCTAATTTGCATGGTTGGGTATGTAAAATCTTAAACAATCGATCCAAAAAGTTTTATAAATGTAGATAATGAATTTATAATTAAATAAAATGAAAGGTAGATTGTAAGTTTTCTCCTGAAGTATATTGAATGGCAATAAAGTTTATAGTGAGGTAGCATTCCCTTCAAAGTGAGAATTATTTTATCACAACCTGTTATAGTGACTTAAAAAACTTCATCATGTTGTTGATTGCAAAATAAACTACTAGTTTTATGCTAAAAACTACAATTACATGGATCATAACTTGTAGTAAAAAATAGATATTGATCCTACAAGGATTGTGCTTAGGCACTACTTAATTTAGGTTGTACTTTGTTTAAGAAACCAATTGAAACAAAATTTAAAAATATAAGTAAAATAAAGACAAACTAAAGGTAAAAGAAAGCAACGCAACCAAAGCCCAAATTGTAAACTGAAACTCGGAGAAATCAAGATTAAAAGTTAGGACTTGTCGTTATCTCTATTTGTTTCCTTTTGGTTTGTTTATTCAATTTATAAGTGGCTCTAGATTTCCTAAAGTTTTAGCTACCCTCTCTCAAGGTGAAACTAAATGTTACTAGTTAAATAAATTATAATTAACTTTAGGATTTCTTGATATGCAAAGCCTTTCCTAAACATTCAACTAGATATGAAGTTATCCTATACGCAGTATATCAATTTATTGAAATATCTTCCTAATAAATCAATAACCTATTATATATAGTGTTGAACCAAGGGAGGTTCCAATCTTGATTTTGATGATAACAAAACATGTGTGATTACTAATGGTTTACGTTTATGATGTTAAACTTAAAGATAGGTATGTTTCAAAAAGAATTCAATATGGAACTCTTGGAGTTTGAAGGTCAAATTTGAAGATAATGGAAATTCAAATGATGTGGAAGCTTCAAGACCTTAGATAGGTTGTTTCAAATATGTTTGTAAGTTTTACTTGATGCTCAATTGATTTAAAGGCTTAATTTTGATCATGCATTGCATTTAAATTTGTAAAGTTGCATATTCTTTCATTTCAAAGATCATTTCATGATTTTGAATTGGTTGAGGAGTTTTAATCATTGATATAGCCTTAAGATATGATTTAAAAGTTATTTGAATTCATAGTTATTATTTGAAACTTGTATGAAAAGTTTTGGAGTTAGTTTTGAGTAATTTTCATGCTTTTTGGAGACATAACAACTGCCTATTCACCTGATTAACGGCACCGTTGATGAACTCAGAAGGTGCCGTTATACCTTTGAGTTCTAACGTCTTTAACGACGGATTTTTCTTCGAATAACGATGCTGTTGATAAGCCCAAAGGGTGCCGTTGAAGGCCCTGTCTCTAACAGCTAGTTTATACTTTCAAGGTTTTACTTTTTATCTTCATTCTAAAGGCATAAAAACCCTCATAATCCCTCCTTTAGCCTCTAGACACTATATATATCCATTAGAAATGGATTTTGACACTTTAGACTCCAAAAACTTATTAAACCTCCTAAATCACGTAAAAGTCTCAAGCTGCCCACTTTTGCACTGCATTTATTTTCTATTGATTTTTTGTTGTCAATTTGTGCTTCTGGGTGTGTGAAATTATGTTAAATATATTGATTAAGTGTTTAAGAGTTTAGTTGATCTATCTTTCACATTTTAGAGAGGCTAATTTGTCATATTGAAGATAGAACTCATACATCTATCAAAATCTTCTCTGTTGAGACTGTTCTAACTTAAATCTCGATTTCAGGTAATAAAATCTGTTTTTAAAATCGTATTATTGGAGTTTTCAATTTTCTTAAGGTCTCTAGATTGTGTTTAAACTTTGTTTCAAATTTATGAGGCCTATTTGAATTATCATTGAGTTTGAACATTTATATACTTCAAGATAGCCACTATTTTTACTAGCTTAAATTTGATTCCGATTTCAACTTACTTAATCTATTTCTTTGTAATTTTTATTATTGTTTTATGTTTGTTTAAGTTCTTAGGAGTCAGAATAATCTTAGTTTCAAATTTTTGGTTGATTATTTCATCTCTTATGTGCATTAGTTCATCCATACATCAAAACTATCCAGTTTTTTATGTTCTTCATTTAATCACGAATTTCATTATTTAAATCAGTTTTGAGTGCATAAATTGAATGTGGTTAGTTCACATAAGGTGTTAGGAGTGCTCTGGTATTTTTAGTTTGATTTTTAAGCACTTATATTTGTATTTTAAGCTGAATATTCATAGAGTGCTTAAACGGTCCATATTCTATGATTAGCCTATCTTGATCATATTGCATATACATATATACGTTTTTATGCTTAATTTCTACCATACTAAGTTTGTTAAGGCTTTCAAGATTGTCATAATTCATTCATATCATTTATTGAAAAGTAAAGCCCTTAGTTAAATTGTGCATTGTGTGAAACATCTTTCAAGGTGTATTTGGTTACTTGAATTTGGGGGAATTGAATCATTTTGATATTTATGAATTGTATAGGCTTCTTTTTGCCTAGAAAAGAGTTGGAATAGGTTACTATTCACCTTTAGAAAGTAAGATTATTGTTATAGGTTACTCTTCACCCTTGAAAAGTAAGATTGTAAAGGTTACTCTTCACCTTATAAGAAGATTGTACTTGTTTTGATT